>PVKM010001635.1:0-74648 GCA_004027735.1 Carollia perspicillata
CTTTGTGCCACACACCCAGTCACCTTTGGTTGATGACTGATTACCTCTGGACCATGCCTCCCCTTCTAAGAGGCTGAGCAGAGGCATGAGCACCAGCGGGGATGATCCCTCTAGAACACGGCCCCGGTGAAGGCTTCGCCACCGCGGTGTGCCCTCCCGTCCCGTGCTCTGCCGCCCTAATCCCAGACTTAGAGAGAGTGGTGTCAGGGCTGGTACTTCAGGGGCAGGAAACGGCCGTGGTCCTGAGTATTCAACAGTCTCTCCCTGTACCTTCCACATAACACACTTACAAGGCCCTAGTTTTATAGGAGGGCTGCAAATACTAGTTCTCCTGCCAATAAAAGACAGAGAGAATGAGCAAGAGAGAAAACACTGTATTGTTAGGGACATGCTTTTGCCAATAGTTTAAGTGGCTGCTTTGTATTCCTAATGAAGAAATATGCCTTTAATGACACCCAGTCTCGCCCAGTGTCTTTGAAGCAGAGATAATAATAACTAATTTCTACCGTGGACTAGTAGGCAGGTGCTTTAGCGTTTAGTACATTCTCCCACAGAAACCCTGTGAGGCAGGCATGCGTAACCGGTGCCTCGGAGACACCCGGCTCAGTTCCAGACCACCGGTATAAAACGGGTATTGCAACGTGGCAAGTCGCGCAAGTTTTTTGGTTCCCTGGTACATATAAAAGTTATGTGTACACTATACTCTGGTCTGTTAAGTGTGTAGTAGCATTATGTCTTAAGGAGCAATATACATACCTTAATTAAAATATACTTTAGTGCTAGAAAATGCTAACCCTCATTAAGCCTTCAGTGAGTCATAATCTTTTTGCTAGTAAAGGATTCTGCCTCAATGCTGATGAAAACAGAGGATCTGTGAAGTGCAGTAGAATGAGCACAGTAAAACGAGGTGTGCTTGTGTGATGACACCAGAGCTCGGCCAGGCTACTCCGTCCAGCTTTGAACCTGGGCCTACCCAGCACAGTGGTCCGAAGCGTGCCTGGCACACAATAGGAACTCACTGTAAGATGCGGCCAAGTGTGTTTTGTAGGACTCACGGAGGCTGTTGGTAATACTTGGCTGAATAAAGGGATGGCTGAACCTTTTGGAGCATTTTTGTTGCTTTTGGTGGTCATTTTATTTTATTTACTTTTTAATCCTCACCAAAGATATATTTATTGATTTTAGAGAGAGAGGAAGGGGGAGAGATAGATAGATAGAATGAGAGAGAGAGAAACATACATTGGTTGCTTCTTATACATGCCCTAACCAGGGATGGAACCTGCAACCTAGGCATGTGCTCTGACGAGGAATCGAACCCCAAACCTTTTGGTGTATGGGACAGTGCTCCAACCAACTGAGCCACTGGGCCAAGGTTTGATGGTCATTTTAAATGGTGCATTTCTCTCCGCAGAACATTTATCACTTACCATTTTATTTTTTTGTTTTTTATTATTTTTATTTTTAATCCTCACCCAAAGATATGTCTATTGATTTTCGAGAGACAGAAATGGGGGGAGAGAGAATAACATCCATGTGAGAGGGAAACAAACATTGCTTGGTTGCCTCCCTTATATACCCCAAGCGGGGATCAAACCGGCAACCTAGATATATGTCCTGACTAGAAATTGAACCTCAACCTTTTGGTGCACAGGACGATGCCTCAACCAACTAAGCCACCTGGCCAGGCTGCACTTACTGTTTCGTACATGCACAGAATAAAGACTTTTGTGAGTGTTGCTCAGTCCACTTCCCTGTCCACCCTAGGCCTGTGAGGGGAACGAGGGCCCGGTGCCAGTGCCACCAGGTGTGGACTAATGACTGGGGTGCTGAGGGAGCCCCCACTTTGTGTATCGCAGTCTTTTCATCTGGTGATGTTGTAGGGTAGTTCTGCTGGGTGGGCCAATGGTCCAGATGAGGTCTCTCAAGGGCTCCTCCTGCTCTTTGAGGCTTCATTTTCAAAGCATCTGAAGAAGTTGGCAGAACATTTTCCTCTTTTCCACTAAGGCTAAACATATAGGCAGTGACATAGCCACTTTCAAATGGCATAAAGCAGCATTTGCCCTTGTGCTGTGCTCAACTTTGCATCCCCTGGAAACACTGGGAAGTCGTTGCCTGTCCTTGGTTTTCAGCTTCAGCTAACCACCTGTCGCTCACTGAGAGAAATGGAAGAAATAATGACCTCAGAACTGAAATAGTGTGGTGTCAGTGTTCACAGGCTGAGCAACTCAGGCCGTACGGGACTAGGTGCCTTACATGAAAAAGATGTCTGACAACGCGATCACTGCCATCGGCCGCGTTCACTTCCTGACACTACTCGCACTCTGCACTGTGAGTTGCAGTTTCCTTCCTTCCTCCCTCACTCCCTTCCTCCCTTCCTCCCTTCCTCCTTTCCTTCATCTTATGTAAACATATCTGGAAGATTTCTAGTAAACAGTGGAAAATCAGGGTTTGTCCAAGGTCAGCCTTGTCATACAAGCTTACTGGGCACTGGATGAGCTTACCCCACGAGGCGAAGATACCACTCCAGATCTTTAAAGGTCAGTCCATGCAGATCTGATAGCTGAGAAGGGCTCTCTTGCAGCCTGCGAGATTAACTCGATTTAGGATTTGGGAGAGTCCCTGCCACTCCAGTCATCTATGATTCCTAAAAATGATTTTTGCAACCTGTGAATAATTATGTTTGTGAGATACTTGGTTCTTGGTTTTCAAGCTCCACTCATACAATCAGGCAACAAACATTTACTGAGCACCTTCCGCGTGCAGGCAACGTGTTGGGAACTGAGGACAGTGCAGCGAAGCACACAGACGGCCTCACGAGGCTCGTGTCAGGTAGCACAGTACACATAAGCCTTTCAAAAACCTTTATTATTTTAAGAGTCTTTGTTGAGCCACTTGTCATTCATAAATGATTACACATACACAGTTGTCGTTCTCGGGTAGGGCCAGGGGTCTGTCTGCAGTCGGCCTCCTTCTTAAGGCAAGGATGTGCTGGGAGGCAGAGAGGGGCCCCTGGGGCTAGGGTTCCCTTAGCAGCTGCAAGGAGCTCGCCTGGTGAAAGAAGACCATGGAGTGTAGTCATCAACTCTTCAATACTGACAAACGGACGGAATGCTCTAGTTTTTAAAAATAGGTGTACCTCTGTGTTGGAACGTATGATCAGTTGAAGCCTTTGTGTGGAACCATCGACAGAAAGCCTACAGAGAAAACTAAACTGACGCAGGTGTATGATGTAGACGATATGGAACACTCAGGTGCTGGTGTTCGGAAAAGCCAAGTCTAGACAAGATGCAAGCCAACTCCAGACAGAGAGGATGTGAATGCAAGAGCGTGGGGAACTTTCGGAGATTAAACCCTAGAGATGGTGAATGCTCGGGAATGCTGAGCACGATTACCAGAATTCCTTGGTGTGCCGCGCCCAGGCCCTCTCTCCCGGGCGTGCACTGCAGCCCAGGGGCGCAGCAGTGCAGTGGGCCATGAGCTGCTGTGCCAGGAGACAGAGGCGAACCTGACGGCGTGAAGATGCAGGCGATTGCTCTTTTTAAAAATCTGTTAATTCCTCTACCAGATACTTAGATTTAGGGGGAAAAAATTGAACCATCTAAAGGAAAGCTGCTGTGCATGGTGGAAGTAAATCTGTGGGAAGCCTGCTGCTCTCTGCATTCACGTAAAGTTAAAAGTTAATCATGTCCAGGAAGGAATTCCACGTGTGAAAACCAGTGATCACTGTGTTCTGCTAAGAGACTAAAAACCTTTATTTTTACAAATAGTTACCTAACAGGACTCTCTGCGAGGGCGTGAGTAAAACCGCTGGCAGCCCCAGCACAGCATACGAGGACGCCGGCCTCACAGAACCCGTGCCCACGCGGAGCGCGTTCTCCTTTGTTAGCTGTTCTTTGACAGTCTGACAGACAACATCTAGTGTCCTCTTGTTTCCTCCGGGAGGCTTCAAAGTGCTGCTTCCCATGGTGTCCAAATGATTCTCTGACCCATTTTCTTGCTTCTTTTTGAATAACTTTCTCGAGGGGATGCCGTCAGAAAAACGGAAAGTGGTCGAGAAGCATCCCCAGATGCAGACGCCCCAACAAAAGGAAGAAGCGCCCCTGCCTCTGCCCCACGTCATGGGCTCTTTGTGCCACCGGGGGCCTCGGCTGTGGGTCCTAGTGAGGATCATTCGTTTCCTGGCATCTTGCAAATGTCCCCACTAAGAATAAAGACCATATTTCATAGCCTCCCTGGCAGCAAGGTGCTGTCAGAGAACTAAGTTTTAGCTAATGGGTCTAATGAAAATGCGCGCCACTCATAGAGCGGAGCGGCACCCTTCGAGGGCCAGGCGTCGCCCATCTAGCATGTGGACTTGTCCTGGGCTGTGAGGCGACTTTGGAAATGGAAGGCGGTAAAGGCGGAAACAACACTGTGTATGCAAAGACCCCATATCCCTGATGTGACAGAGTGCCGTGCAGGCCTCGGCGGCCTGCCTTGGGACTTGGACTTTAAGAGAGAGGACTCCTGTTCAAGCTCCTCATATTTCAGGTTGCCTGTCACTTGCCGTGGAACTTACCCCTGACTGGCCCCCTGGGGAAGAGGCCCTGAAAGGAGCCCTCGTTCACTTCCTGGGTTTCTGACGTTTGGAAGTCGTTCCTAACATCAGGTCTCTCTGTTGCCATCACACAGTCAGACTGGATGCCCACCCCGCACCTCACTGCGGACTGAGGCAGGTACCAGAGGCACACGGGCGTAAAAATCTCACACTCGCTCGCCAGAATGGGCTTTGACTAGCTTTACCGAAATGCCACTCACGGCCTCGTGCGTAGTAAAATAAAGTGATCACTAATTAGTCTGTCGTGTGGACAGCCAAGCCAAGCCAGGCTTCTGCAATGTACTGTGAGTCACATTCGTTAGAGCAGTAGTATTTTCTACAGAGGGAGACTGACAAATGGCTTTCTTTCGGCATTTCTCCACATATACAGACAATAGTTGGAAACTCGAGGATTTGTGTATATATAAAAATAAATATGTGTATATTGATATTGGTTGTTACACTTAAAGTACCAGAAAATGCCTGCCCCTGACTGTACCAAGAGGACAGATGGCCCTAGATTGTTAGCTGCTAATAGACCGTTGTAGCTTGGGGGAGATGGAAGAAGCACCATGGGCTTCTGAACCTACACAGAGTCCATATACAGACACGTCCTGCGTTTGAACCACCTCAGCCTCAGAAGTGACTGTGCTGTGGTTAATAATAATTTTTTAGTTGATGCGGAATATCGGAAGGCACCTCCGGACTTCATGGTATAGGGAGCCCTGCAGAGAGAGCTGCTTGCTGCAAGTCGACATCTGGAGCCGCGCTGGCTCAGACCCCTGGTCCAGGAAGGGGAATGGTCAGCCTTTTCCCCCGCAGAATGGGCTCCCAGATGTAGAAATCACCTCTTCTAACAGTCTTAGAGTCAGAGCATTTCACTACTGGATGTAAATTTCAGAGGTGATCCAGTGTTGCCCTTTAAGTTAGGGGAACTGAGGACCAGGGGATCAAATAGATCTTTCCAAGATCGCGTGGTCCTAGGGCAGCAAGGCTGGAACCCAGACCTCAGAGATCTGTGTCTGTTGTCCTCGTCATCATACAACATGGCCTTCCATTTTGAGGACTAGCAAATACCAGGTGTGGCAGTGTCTCGGTACCTTTATTTTTGTTTGAAAGGTTAGAGAAAACAAGCACAGCGAATGGTGTCATAAACAAGTCTCTTCAGAGCAGGTCAGGATTTATTCTTCTCCCAGACTTTTTTTTAAAAAATGCATTCATTTAACAGAAGGTGTATCTCCAAGGCAGAGAACTAAAGGAATAGATTGCTTAGCCCCTCGCGACTCTGTCCTGGTGGTGGATCATTAATGGTGTAGAAAATGAGGGCACTGCTGGGCAGTCCAGGGTGGGGTGCATGCCTCTTTAAGAGATTTATGTGGAGGTCTGAGCTGGGGAGACAGCACAGTGGTACATCATCATGCAGGCGACATCAGAGACTTTCTTCTTCGCTTGGGTGCATTATCATAAAAAGTGATTTAGACTGGAGCTGATTGATGCAAATGGCCCTATGTTCTTTCCTATCATTAGCGGCCTCTTTCAGTGGCCAGAGGCAGTGATTAAAGCTGTCATTTGGAGCTGCTCATTAAAGACAAGCCCCAGAATAGCAAGAGGAAAAGAGGTTGGAGAGGCATCCGTACACATATATATGTATGTATGTATATGTGTGTATATATCTATTTTTTTTTTGCCTTAAAAGTGAATCATTTCTTTCCTGATTGAACCGCTGAAATCAAGGCTGTTGGAGACATTTCCACAGAGAATATAGAATGCTCTTTTGCAAGTAATATTAGATTTTCGGGAGTGTCACAGTAGATTCTGATGACAGCTTGCCTACATATTATGAAAGGAGATGAGGAGGGTATTGTGTTAGGTGTGTTTTGTACGGGGTTGACCCTGGTGAGAACTCATTAAGTCTCCCTCCTCCCAGGCTGGGACTTCAGAGGCAGGCCCAGGGGAGGGTTGCCGAGGGTGGCTGGCCTCTGTAAGTCCCATTGTGACAGTGTTAACCCCAGAGATGAAGAGGAGGGGGACAGCAGGGAGGGGATGCTCTGCTGAGCCCCGAGGAGGTAGGTGCCTGCATGTCAATCACAAGGAGGCCCCCAAACAGACCGGGAAGGGAAAGGAAGGGAACAAAGCCAAGATCCGAACGTGTAAGAAGAGAGACAAATTTGAGCATGGTCTCTTTGGCATCCGGGTGCTCCAGTCGGGACACTGCAACCAGTTAATCACCGATGTGGTAGAATTAGTCTTCGTTGGGCACCTGCCTGTGAGTCTGCAAATACGCGTTTATACCCACGTACGCACTGGTTTAGGTTAGTGTCCAGATGGTGCCTGTAAGTGACAAAAACTCCTCCAAGGCTTGTCACCCCAGCTCCAAATGAGCTCCACCACACCTACAGTGAGGGCTGGGAGGGTGGGGGTGGCTGAATACGGGGACAGGGAGGCAAAGCCAGGGAAGGAGCCACCAGGGGATTCTTGAAATGAACCAGTTTGAGGTCAGAGACAAGACTGGCTGGACAGGCCTTCGCACCCTCCCGGGCCAGTGGGTGTTTTACAGACTAAATCCCAGCAAACTTTTACAGAAGTAGGTCTGCAGCTCTCCTCAGAAATCCCTCTGGGAGAAAAAAATAAGAAATTATCAATTTAATTTCTCAGTCTAATGAACTGGTCTTATACATAAAAATTTAAATTACCTTTTTTCTTTTTTCATGAAAGTGAAGACCAACATCAGTTATGCCGCCTCCACTGTCTCCATGACAACTCCTTGGCTGTGGCAGTTCATGTGACGCCACAGTCATAGGCCCTTGAAATGAAGCAAAGGAAAGTTTTAGTTTCCCTTCTGTAATTTACTGGACTCTAGGGGCTCCCACTATGGGGATAAGTGGAGGTTGCTTTTTGGTGTGGTCATCAAAGAGCAGGGAAGTGATGAAATTATTCCTTCGCCCCGAAAGGCAGGGACTGGAATATGCTGCAGAGACAGCTTCCTTGTCAGGTTCAGGCTCTGAGCCGTTTTTGGCTCGAAGGTGTGGCCTTTGCCCTCCTTCCTGCTGCATCCCCCCACGGGCTGCCTCCTGAGGCTGGGCCTGCCGCATCAGGGCCTATTAGTACTGCTGCTGGGCTGTGATGTTCCTCTCCCCCGGGAGCACGGCGGCAGAACTGAACAAAGTCACTGGTAATCTGTGCTTACAGCCTACCCCCTGGGGAGAAAGCCCAGCCAGCTGGCACTCTCACGCTGAGCACATTGGCTTCCCCTGGCAGGCTGGCGGCTTGGCGGGGGCCCAGGGCCGGCCGGCTGTGGGGCTGCCCTGCACCAGCGCCCTGGGCTGCCCGGCTTCAATCACGTGCCCTGTGCACTGACTGCCTTCCAGACTGGACACTGGCTGAACCCACAGCTTAGTCACTGCAGCTCAGCGGCCGGGGCCTTTCCAGGAGGCCCATGGGGCTCTCTAGAAAGAAAGAAACACGCGTGCTGGCTGAGGCACAGTTGGCTGACCGTGTCCATTGGGGTTCATCTGGGACCGATTCCTCCCCCCGCAAATCTTTCTATTTTTCCCAGGCTCTAGGTCAGTGACACACACACAAAATTCCTTGTTTGGAAAAGAGTTTGAACATGTGTCTGGGATGATGGGGTGGGTAGTGGGTAGCAGCGATGAGAAGGGTGGGGTCAGGGGACACTGGGAATCTCGGATGTGCATGTACATCTTAGAAAATGCCTGGAAGGGAAAAATAACACAGGCTGAAGGATCCCAGACTGGATGGGCTTTCTGCATGCCTTCCCTGCACACTCATTGCTGAGGTCAGAATTCCCTCACTTGAATGAGAATCCTGCGACAAGGCAGCCAGAGCCCTGGAGCCCCACGGCCCTGCTCACTGCTGTTCACGAAGAGTCAGGACTTTCCTCGGTTGATATAAACAGCTTAGAATTTCACAGGATTCTAAGGTTTAGGATTTTCCTGACTAGCCTACAAAAAATATGCTCTATGAGGTTTGTGTGGCCTATTTTAGGAGGAACATGTAAAAAGCTTTTCGTCTGCTTGGGGGCCACCCAGAAGCTGACCTGTGTGGCCCCAGCTGGCACAGGTGGAGGTCACCTAGGCCATTTTTACCAGGTAGACAGTTGTCCTCATATGAGACTTGGAGAAGGCAAAAGCAGTGTGCTCTGTTAGAAAGTTGTATTCTACCAGAAAGTATTTAATGGAGGGATTTCTCCAAAAAGGAAAAAACAAAGACCTGAATGAGGTCCCTTCTATACATCCTCTTCACATTGTCCCTGTTCCATTCATTTGAGTCTGCTGAGAATTGATGCAAACAACAGTAGTGACCTTTAGCAGGCACATTCTTGGTGCTAGGCACTGTGCTGAGCTCTCGTGACTGGCGTGGTGTCATTCTGGGGACAGTACAGGGAGGGATGTGTGGGCATCAATCCCATCTGGCAGGTGAGGACACTGGGCACAGAGTCTTCTCAGCATCACGTAGCTACCTTGTGGAGGACCCAAGTCTTGTCTGAAGACCACACTCTTGTCCTCGGTACCATGTGATTCTAATAGCCGATAGGGTGGGCATGGCCACCCAGGGGCACCCCATGCCCCACTGTGGACTGCAGCTCCACAAGGCAAGGCCGTACCTCTTTTTGCACACCACTGCGTCCCCGGTGTCTGGCGCGGTGCCCCACCCACACCATGTGCTCAGTGCACAGCTGCCACATGAAAAAGTGCCAGGGTGAGTGGTCAGGCTTAAAACTGCCTGTCTTCAGAGTAAGTAAACAGGCTTTTCAAAGCAAAGGATATTGTCCTCAAATAGGGTGTAAAGTGAAGATTTTTAAGATTGGAGAAACTCGAGCATGAGCAGTGGGAATTACTGGAGCGGGAATGTGGGATTATTGATGGAATGAGGTCCCAGAGGAGATCTTAAGGGACAGGGTTAAGAGCAGAAAAGAATTTTTATTTGCTTAGAGACCAGAGGTAAAGGGCAGAAAAGCAGATCCAGTCAGTAGTCTTGGAGTTTGTATCACTTAGGAATGCCTTCAGATGCAAGTAATGGAGAGCTTGCTTAGCAGCGTCTGAAATAATTAAAGATTGGTTTTTCACATGACTGTGAGAAAGTCGGATAGGTAACCTTTGTCATTGTTCAGTGGCTCAGCATTAAAGACCAACATGTTCGAGACTCCCAGCCTTTTCCTCAGGGCCACACTATGGCTATTGTAACTCCTAGCATCATCTCTGCACTCAGGGAAGTGTCCTTATTATCCTTTTTCATCTGAAAAAAATAGGAGCATCCCCACTGACTTCTGCTTCCATCTCTCTTACTGGCCAGAACAGCAAGGAAGATGGGAGAATGAGCATTTAGCCCCTACCAGGGAAGTGAGGGAGGTGCTGGGCGGGTCAGACACGGACTCTGGGGCTACCTGCCCCTGCTGGCTAAGGAAGAGGTCGGGACCAGACGGCCAGTCATCCCTCGGGTGCTGCAGTGGGATGCAAGGGTTAATGGGGTCTAAGTCTCTACTGGACTTATTCTCAGATGGAATAAAAGGGATTGCAGGGGGAGGGATTCCTAAGAAACTCAATGAATGGGAAAGAGGTGAAGGGAAGGGTAGGGAGAGTTAAATTATTCACCTGTGGCTTACCAGCCCATTGTGGGCATTATGGTTTTGTGAAATTTACTGTTGCTGAAATTTATGTCTTCTTAGTTTTCTTCTGTCTCTACAGTCCCTCCAAAGGAAACGTAACAAGGGCTCTTTAAAGTATAAGCAGCTACTTTTGTCCAGTATCTCCATTCAAAATCATTGTCTATCTGCTTCAGACCTCCAGAAAATGTATTCCCTATAACAAGTTACTTGGAAAATGGGAGAAACAAACCTAAGCAGAAATAACTCCACCGGAGGTCTGAGAAGAGCCTTCAGTGGAAGCTCTGAGACAAATGAGCTTGCCTCCTTTCTTCCCTCTTAGACCAGCCTTCTAACACCCACCAACATGCTCATTTACCAACTGCACTTACATCCTTACTGGTTGAGAGAATGAAGCATTTAACTGGTCCAGTGGTGACAAGCCAGGCCCAGCAGACCTCTCTCGAGAAGCCAGGAGGTGGCTCTGGGCTTTTGCTGCCTCTTTGGGCAAGTCACCTTCCCTCTGTGGGGAGGCTGGGCAAGTCTCAGAGGACCCTCTCGGCTGGGCAAGTCTCAGGGGACCCTCTCTGCTCCTAACATCCTCTCAACCTTCTGTGACCCAGCTGCCCTGAGGGACAGCAAAGGTGGCCCTGGCCCCTTTCCAGCAGTGTCTCCCTGGAGGGGTTGCCTCACGGGTTGCACTTAGCATCTCAGTTTGCATCTTCATTTTCCCCTGACCCTCATTAACCAGGAGGAAAAACCAATTCCAAAAAGGACGTCATTTCCCCCATATTGTATATTTCATATTCACAGAGCACGCTGTGCCCTATTAAGAATTAAACTGTGATCACTAAACTCATCTCATTTGTGCCAGGGGCCTTGTTCAAAACCTGCTTCCCCAGCAAAGCAGAGCCAGTGGATTAGTTACCCCCTCCCCCCACGCTCAGTAGAGTGGTTCTCATCTCTTTTTAATGCCTTTGGCAAGGGGCAGAGACAGAGAAGGAAAGACGGGGAGAGAGAGAGAGCAAGAAAAAAAAGACAAACACAAAAGAACAAGAAGGAAAGAAAGGCACTGTACCAGCGGCCCTGAGTTCTGTTAGAACACGGGCACTGCATTTATCAGGATTACTGGAGGGAGAGCTGGGTTTGATCCTGTGCTCCACTGGGATCGGAAAAAGCTTTGTTGTACATTTTTAAACGTCTCGCAGTCAGATCAGAACAATACACTGTGTGTGTGTACATGTACATACACACCATGTGTATGTGTTGTCTGCTTAGGACACACCCTGTTTTCAGAGCACTGCGGACCAGGTAGACCCAAGGCTTTCTTACAAAGGCCAGACACAGAAAACCACTGTGCTCTCAGCGGGCCTCCCTGTCGAGCAGACCTCTTTTTCCCTTGCCCTGACTTGGATCAGCAGGATTCACTCCTGTCAGACAAATTATAGCATCTATGAAATGGGGATATCGACATGTGTGACTTGATCTGTTTTAATAGGGACCCGGTGGGAGTTTCCTCCCGGCCCCACTGAGCTTTGTGCTCTTTATGGAAAGGCAGACAAGGCTCTGGAGGATGCAGCAGGCTTTAACCCTTCGCTGACAGCAGGTTGCCAGCCTCCCCTGCACTGGCTGCTTCCTTTTGGTCCCTGGCCATTGTCTGGGGAGTGCATGCAGCCTGCCATCCACTTCATGCTTATTATCTCACAGGAGACAAGCTCGCCCCGGCAGGAGGAAGAGAGAGCTGTGTTTTGAACCACGTCTTTTGATTTCCTATCTTCCCTCTTCCCTCTAAAATAATTAGAAGTGCTGGTCGAGGTAAAACACACACACACACACACACACACACACACACACACACACAGCCAAGAGGGGAAAAAAATATATTGTGGAACCCTGGCATTTTGTTTCTTAAGAGGTTATTGTCCCTGGCTGCCATTTGACCCTGAAGGAATAATTAGCGTTTGAGCAGTGGCAGCAGGGAAGTTGGTGAGGGGGAGCAGCCCATTCAGAGGATTGGACCTCTAGCCTGTAGAAAAGGGAATTTGCATGTATCCACATTTCAAAAAATTCTCCTGTTTTATTGCTCTCTCCCTTCCCTCTTTCTCTGGCTCAGTTGCTTAGAAAGGAGCCTCCTGGTGCCAACATGGACCATGGGCTCACTCGCCCCCAGGGCCCAGTAACCCGTGGTGGTTAGGTCCCAGCTGCAGGGCTGGAGGGAAGGACAGATGTGGAAGGCAGTGGCAGGGGATCTCGGCGCAGCACTGCTCTTGAGGAGTGCTTAGCACCCTGCCAGCCTCTCCCAGGGCTCCTGCTGAGCCTGTGCACTTCACCTGCAACTTCGTAGCTGGACTGGGAGTGCCTGTGGGGCTGAGGGTAGCAGCGGTGGCTGTTTTAGAGTCTTCTTTCTGTCTTCTTCTCCACTCCACTTGTAGAAGAGACGCACTCCTGAAAAATGGACATAGATGAAATTTTCTGGCAGACAGAACCCTGTATTCCATAGCTTTACGTGTGTAGAGTCAGTTAAAATGAAGCTGAAAAGTATGTAATGATGCCCCATTACTTACTGGTGTAGGAACCTGGGCTCACAGGTCCTTTTATAAAGTGCGAAATCCTTTAACACAGCACGTATTCACCCCTGATACACCCGTCCAAGGAGTCCACCACCAAGGAGCGCGCTTTTGTGAGCCCACCTGCAGGGGGATCTCAGTCACTGCAGGTGGGCCACGGGAGGCGAGGCAGGGAGTTAGCCAAGGCCCTGGGCTCTCGTGGGCTGCAGCTGTGCCCTGACCACTTCCCACTGAATTATCCAGGAACCTTGACCCTGTGTGCCCTCAGGTCATTGTGCTCTTTGGACTAGAGATTTCATTAGGATTTTCCACCCTTTTCATTTATTTCATTTGGGCCCCAGGCAGAACTTCTGGGAGCAAATTGACAGTGCGTCTGTCTTTAATTTTCCTTAAGGGAGAAGGACTCAGCTGGGCTCCATCTCCCCCACGCATTGCTTGCTGGCCCTGCTTCATGGCCTCACTGTTGTGCTTTTAGTTTTTGTTCCTTGTCCCTTCTGGCACTGGGCAAAGGGGTAGGGAGGGAAACTGGGAAGTTTTAGAGAAGGGTTGTCAAAAGGGACGTTGCAGGAGAGAGGCGTGGCTGGAAGACCAGTCCTGCAACTGAGCAAACTGTGTGGGTGGTGGCGAGGGTACAAGAAGCCTGGTGTCAGGGGAGCGGCTGCAGTGCCCAGAAGATGGAGCAGAGAGCAGACACTCGCACTGATTGAATTTGTGAAGACAAGGGGCCAGCTCCTGTCCACAAATCTCTTCCCTTTCTCTGTGAAGACGCACCGACGGCTTGGGATGTTGTTGCCCACAGTGCAGCCCCTGCTGTGAGCTGGGGAGCACTCATTCCCTGCGACTTCTGCCAGTCACCACCTCCATGTCTCAGGTCCAGGATCCCTGACGCTCCCCGCAGGGCCGGGAGGTCTCTCTTCCTTCTCCCCATCCCGGTGGACTGGCTGCTCCACGGTGACTGCAACACAGAGGAGATGTCCTGCTGCCCGCACCATTTCACAGTCCCCTTCCAAATGCTGAGCCCAGTTCTAGTTCAGCTGTTTCCAGCGACTTTCTCCTCATTTCCAGGCCTCTCTGGATTAACCCAAAGTACAGCCCTCTCCTTCCTCAAAATCACAGGCCCCTTAGTTTTCCTGACTGTGTTTTCCATCTTATTCCAAGATTTGGTTTTTGGAAATGGAGGGATTAGGGACAGGTCCACATGTAGGATATTAGATTGAGAAAGCCAGACCTGCAAAACAATGTTAGCTCATTATTTCGAGCCATATGTTTAGGTCAGAGTTGGCACAGAGCAAACGTAGATTAAGGAAGAAGGCCCAGGACAAACCGCCGCAGACACAGTGAACCGATTCCCAGATTTACCGGGTGTTATATAACACAGTGGATGCTCAGGCTCACTGTTGCCTAGTCTCTAGAAAGATGTGTTCCTCAGGCTAACCTTGGAGCAGAGACATGCAGGCAACTTGATTTTTATGAGGTCTCTCACAAAACCCTTTCTTCAAGTTCTTTTTAAATTCTTCTTTGACCCATTTCCTCTAGTCCCTCGAGGGGCTGTACTCCCGAATTCTAACCCCAGCCTGCCATCTGGACCCAGCGTTTGTTTGGGGTGATGTTCCAGCTGTTCCTTAAGCAGCACGTTCTTGCTGAGCGGAGCATGGTGTTCAGCCAGCTTCCCCGGCGCCCGCCATCCCCGCGGTGCCGGCTCAGGCCCAGTCACGCCGCTCTCCCGCTAACTCCCAGACTTCCTCGGAATTAAAAGTCACCAGGCTTCCATGCCATAATCCCTTCGTTCACTCTGGCCAAGAATGTTCTTTAATACCAAGTCGTATTTGTTATTCTATATAAGACCAGAAAAATGGTTGCAATTTTTTTTCCCGAAATCAGCTTTAATGCATTATGACAAAACTTAACTCATGTTTCTAAACATTTTATGTAACGGTTGTGCTCTTTCGACTTAGGGAAAAATGGATCCAGAACTGCTGGCAGCTTTCGTGCTTCTTTCACCGGCCTTTTTCTTTGTGGACCGAAGTCAGCTGAGGGCCAGACTTAACCCAAATCATCAGCCATTGATACTCTCGTGAAGGTTCTATCTTATTACCACTTTAAGAGTTAGGGGTAAGCCCAAATGATATCCAGACATGTCAGATCTTAATCACAAGTGTTGAAAACAGAGGTGTCTTTTATTCCAGACCATTAAGGTGGGAGTTAATTACCACATCCAGCTGGACTCCCTGCATGCCCTCCTGCCACCGCAATTAGGAGGAGAGTGGCCGCTTGTGTGCCTGACGGTGCTTTATGACTGTGGCTTATTCGGGAATTAGGAGTGGCTCTGGGAAGCAATTGGTCCTTACAGTCGCCCAGTATCAGGACAGCTCAACCCCAGCTTTGTCAAAACTTCAACTGTTGTGTTTGGCAAACGTTCTCCAGAATTTGTGTGGCCATCATGGAATACTTTCATTGAGCAGACCAGCTTATTCGAGTGCTGGGGGAACCTTGGGGCTGTGACCGATGCCGAGAGGCCCTCAAAACACCGCTGAGGTCCATCAGCAGCCGGGCGGGTCACGAGGAATGCTTGTTACAAAGCTTTGCAAGCCAAGCATGCCTTCGCTCAGTTCCAACATGTGGCTCTTTAGGGTTGCTCTGTCGAATACAGTAGCCGCTAGCCATGTGTGTGCTATCTAAATTTAAATTCTAACGACTTAACATTACATCAAATCTAAATATCAGGTCCTCCGTGACACATATTTCAAGACCCCAGTAGCCACATGTGACAACTAGTGGCTCCTGTGTTGGACAGCACAGAGAACATTTTCACCATCACAGAAAAGTCTGTTGGAAGCAGCGCTCTGGAGTCTCAGCATATCACGTGGGCAGGGGTCAGTGGATCCAAAGCCACTCTTTGAGGGACATTTTGCTTTCTGAAGGTACTCCAATGACTTGTCACCACACGGAGAAGGGCAGCCCTCAGTCCAGCCAGGAGCTGGTCAGGCCTCTTAGCTTCGTCTCTGGTCCCAGACATCCCAGGATCAGTCTTTGAGCCCCCCACAAGGATGCCTAGACAGCGCCTCCGTGTTTCTTGGAGGACTTCTACTCCTCGGGTCTTCCCAGCAACCAGGGAAGACAAGTGATGACCACAGGCTCCCGACCCTGAGTTATCTCCTCTCTCCTTTCATCAAGTTAGATCACCAGGAAAGCACATACTTGAGAGGCATTAGCCTATCTTCCTTGATTGAATTATCTTTGATAAATCACACTGTAATGCTTATACCTTGGGTTTACTGATAATTTAAAAAAGCAACATGAAGATAACTTGCATGTGCTGTGAAAATCACTCATTACTGAAGATGTGGACCTTTCCTGGTAAGGTATCATATTACAGTCAGGTGTGTCTGTCTCTCTGGAAGTTGGGGGGGTGTGCGGTGCTTCCTTCCACTGGGGAGCGCAAGCCATGTGACCCGTTCTTTCCCTTTGCCCCATCTCTGGGAACGCCCGGGCTCAGGTCAGTGCTTGGTCATACTGGCTTTACTAGCCCCCATGGTTATATATATTTTTTGCTTTTTCTTCTTTAACTTTATTGAATGTATCTGTTTATTTTATTTTAACTCGTCCAACATTCTTTTCTGAAAGAGGTGAAGGGTAGCCAAATGAATACAAACTCTTTATTATCTGGTGCTCACCCTCGATATTGCCTGTTCAGAGGTGCTCCCTGAGCGAGCCCCACCCCCTGGCCCTGGCACCGATGTCAGCGTGGCCCCGGTGCCTCCTGACGATTTCATTTTTCTTCCATGCCCTCTGAAGATCCAGCACACTGCTGAGCACATGCTGGTTTGAGTCATGTAAAGGCAGATAAATACTGCACCATGTGTGGGAAGATGCTACAGAATAAACTTAGGAAGGAGGGTCACCTCTCCACTTTAGTCAGATGACAAAAGGCAGCACTGCCCTCCCTGGGGTGCAGAGACAGGAACGAGTTTGAGTAATTATCATCATTATCATCACCACGTTCATTAAGCCCCATCTGCACATGGCACCGTGTTAGTCCCTACAGGTTATTTCTCTGCCAGTGAGAGAGAATCTTGTCCAGCAGGGAGGATGAGCCTGAGCCCTCCTCAGCACACCAGCTGCCTTTCAGGGCTGTTCCTGACACTCCACTGTGAAGCCCCCAAGTTAGTTTACTGGTAAAGTTGAGCACACGGCCTCTTATATTCTTGGAACCTAGATCTCTGTGGTCCTTGACTTATATGCATCTATTGCAACCTAGTACCCTACCTAGACTTGCCCTTTACATCATTAAGCATAGTGGCAATTGAAGATGTCAGGGCATAATGAATAGTGTCTTTCATACTATATCCCATCAAGCTAGGGGGTCACCTTCGTCTTCTGCACCACTGTATATCTGGAACCCACTGTTTTTTCATGTAATGTGTTTGATACATATTTATTGCAGCAAATAGTAGGAATGAATGAATGAGTATTCAATTCGACTTTAGAGCTGTTTGCTGATGGGGAGCTGCTCTTTCCTCCATGAATTCAACACATTGTAATTCACAGAATACTTCCCAGTCGTAGCTCTGCTGTGGAAGGACATCACTACCCAAAGCACTTGCTCATCACCAGCACTCACAGGCGCTTGACTGGCTACAGGCTTGTGAAGGTTCTTTTGCTATCAGCTGTCATTGTGATTTGACCTAAATTATAAGCTGCTTGAGCATTAGGACCAAGTCTTACTTTTGTGTATTTCCAATGAGTCTTTGGCATCGAACCCTCATGAAGCATCTGCTGACTGCATCAATGGAATAGATGGTGGGAAGTGCCTGTCATAGACATGTAACAGTGGGTGCCCATTCATCAGCAGTACGTGACAGGGATAGATGGTGTGCAGTTGTGGCTATATATAGGTTGGTAAATGTGACCATAAACCAATGTGAATAAAAATATTTGAAATGGTGGTTCTTAATTGATATTGTCTTGGTAGGTCATTGTTTTACAACTCTAGAATTATCTGTAAAGCTTTTTAAAAGTATTAATGACTGGATGCCTTCACAGATAATAAGTAATTGCCGGAGCTAGGTACCCGGCAATGAAATACATGTTTTTATTATTATTTTTACTCCTCACATGATATGTTTATTGATTTGAGAGAGATAAAGAGGGAGAGGAACATCAGTGTGAGAGAGAAAGATCAACCAGCTGCCTCCTGTACACGCCCCAACCAAGGATTAAACCACAACCTGTGTGTGTGCCCTGGCTGGGGATCAAACCCACAGCCTTTTCGTGTACAGGACAACACTTGGACCAACTGAGCCACCCAGACAGGGTGAAGTACATTTGTTAATGCCTTAGATACCTTTCCTCTACAAACGTGGTTGAGAACTGCTGGCCTTATTCTTCGGGTATTAATCAGTACCAGCTCTTCATTCCATCCCTGCCAACAGTCGGTCATAATTTGGTCTAGTTTGGTAACTGCCCTGATTCAGAGAGAACAGGTTGGGGCTTTATGGCATAGGACTGGCTCTGGTTCCTATCACTTCCCCGCTCCATTCTAGCCGTGTGTTCAGCCCGTGTCGAGCCTTAGCAGGGATCCCACGTGGCACTAGAAAAAGGGATGCTTTGATCTCAGATTTGCTTATTCATTCATTAGACATGTATTTAGCATTTACCATGTACTCAGTGGAGGAAAAGACAGTTAATTTCTGCGTTGTGTGATCAAGGCTGAGATAAAGGTGGTAGGGGTGTCGTGGGAGCTCCAAAGGAAGGGAACCGACTGCTGCCTGGAGTGTCTGTCTTCCTGGAGGAGATGTTAGAACTGAGCTGCACAGACACTTGCCTGCATGTTCCCCTGTCCCTTGCCTGGCTGCTGGAAGAGCACAGGTTTGGAGGTGTGAGAGAAGTAGCACATGGATCTACCTAGACATGGGTTTGTGGTTGAAGTACATGGCAGGGGTGTGGCAAAGTGGTGCATCAGGGGGGTTGGGGGGGTGATGTTGAGACGGAGCCTGAGAGCTAGGCCAGGGCCAGATCACAGAGCACATGCCCACATGCTGTGTTGGGGTGGACTCACCAGGGGGCTATTGAAGCTAAGCTGCCAGGGCTCCAGCAGTGTCTTTATGTGGCCACATGCTGTGGTTTTGTTCTTCTGTTGTTGTTGTTTCTCTTTTAAAAATGGCAAAGGTACATTCAAGGTAAATTTTAATAATAATTTTGTATTTTGTATTCTTTCCCTCACGTAGGGCCCCCCAGTTACATGATCTTGGAGTTTGCAAAACCTGGATGAGGCTTAAGGGCCTTAGAGTTTTCCTGAAATTAACAGGGATTAACGAGAGTACTGTGAGTTTCAAGTAGGATTATAATGTGTCATCCAAACTGGGATACTTTGAGAGTGAAAGAATATATTAATAATAGTTATCTCCCCAAAATCTCATCATCGGGTATATGAAAACTCGCATTGTAGCCACTAGGTGAGTAATCTGGAGAAGTAACTAGAGGGGGTCAAGGCTGGAGCAGGAAGGCCAGGTAGGGTGCTGACATGTCCAGATGAGATGATGGGGTCGGAACTAAGACAGGAACAGAGAAGGTGGGGACAAGGAGGTGGGATCTTCAGGATGAATAGCCTGGACAAAGGAAAAGGAGGTGGTCTGGGGACCACGCCCAGATTTCTGAGCTGGGCAGCTGGGTAAAGGGCAGTCTTCACTTGACCTGGGGGCAGACAAGAGGGAAGGCAGGTGCGAGTTGCAGCTGGACACAAGGAAGTGCATGTGGGATGGCTGGCAGGGGATGATGCATTTGGCTAAGTGCTGAGGTCCCAATGGCAGGTTCGGGTTTGTCCTGAGGCAGTGAAGTTAGCTGTGCCTCCACAGACCTCAGCCCTGTGTCACTGTGAGCCGGAAAGCTCCAGATACAAAGGTGGCAGTATGGACGGCTCAGTGCAAACTAGCCCCTCTTCTAAAACACAGCTAAAAGCCTGCCCTGCTGTCCTTGGAGCAGCCAATCAATGTGACCTCTTCCTATCCCCTTGCAGTTTGAGCAGAGACCAGAGCCTCTTGCATCGTGGCAGCTGGTGGCCTGCAGGGCGCCCTGGGCTGCTGTGTTCCCCTGATCATATATGAGCTGACCCTGGATTTACTTGAAGTTAATTTTCACCACCATCAGCTTCTCTGTCTCCCAAGCTCCACTGAGTTCCAAATCTGCTAAGGATTCTCTTTTTTTAAAGACGTAGGGCTATATTTTGGACAGAACATGGTCCTTTTAGTTCCTCATCTCAGACATAGAAGTGCTCCCATGTTCTCCTTGATATATTTGCTTATTGGATTGGCTTAATGAAATATGGATTTATACCATAAATATTGGAGTTGGTGCAGTCCATATTTCAATTAATGGATCATTTATATGTCATGCTAACTTTGTAATTACTGAAATGTAGAAATATAGTGGAGTGAGATGAATTTCTGGTCTTTGCAGTCCTGCCCCTATCCAACCAGGTCTGAGCGGCTTGGATCCATGGAAGGGGAAGATTTATATGTGGGGTTTGCAAAGGGAAGGGGCAGGGCTTCAGAAGAGACAGCATCCTCCACTTGGGCTCTCGGAGATTTGTGTCCCGCCGTGCTCTCCGGGCTCACTTAAACAGTGTTGTACGACTGTGCTCGGAGGAGCAGAGAGCTGGGCTCCGGCAGCAGCGCCTGGCCATCAATCTGCTGACAGACCTTCATCATCATTTTCGTCTCGGCTGTAAAGCACAGCCTATTTTCCCCCTTTGCCAAACCTCTGTCCTAAAGGGCTCTGAATATACATAAATATAGATTTCTCACTGAGCCTGACTTCCAGGAATCAACTAGAAACCCTCACCAGACCTCTGAGACAGAAGACGAATAAATTGCGTCCTCCATTCTCCACGAACCAGGCTTGTCGCTTTAACTGGCTCCTTCCGCGGGCAGTGGGTACTGCCCCAGGACAGCTGCGTGAACTTGTCTGTCTCTTTCTCTCTCTCTCTTTCTCTCCTGCTGTTTGCTGACCAGAACAATCTGGCTGGAGAGGCCCATGCAGCGAGTGAACATCACAGACATAATTCTATCAGAATATATCCAGGGGTGGGGAATCATTGTTCTCGGAACTGGCTGAGCTGGAGCCAGAGCAGAAATACTAAAGTCAGTCGTGCCTTTGAGCTGCCTCTAACAGCGCCCTTTGGAGACCCATTTCATACAAAATTTGAAGCCTGTGTTTATTGCCCATTAAAGCAACCTTTATTTTATGGCAAATGTTGCAGTAATTGCCTTTTACGAAGAGCACTTTGTAACACACATGCACAGTTGAAAGAAAACCACTCTGGTATTGTCTATCGGGACTTAATGGCACAATTAATTTTACTCCATCTGTTCCTGAGACTTTAAAGGAAAATGGATTTTTTTTTTGAGCGCACTTTAATGAAGAAGATAAAGCGGCCCGGCTGGTGTCCCACAGGCTCGGCGCAGTAAGTTCAGATTATTGCTCAGTCTGTCAGAATGGGCTGCTTCCCTCAGCAGCAGCCACAGCCAGCAACCCGCTCTGGCCCCTCGCCGCGCCATTCCTGATGACAAACTGCCAGCCAGCTCCCACAAAAGCACGATTAAAATGTCAGCACAGGATGACGAAGAGGCCAAGAGGGTCCTCGGAGACAAACTGTGTTCAGTATGAGTTAATACTTTACAGCAGGGCTGGGGCCCGGCTTGCTGCTGGCTGCTTGGGCTGCTGGCTCCACGCAGAAAGAATGCTAGGGCGGGGCTGGCCACGCAGGCCTGTGGCTGCCTGGGGCCTGTGGGCACAGGGGTCTGTGTGGGGAGCGGCTTACGCTGGAGGAAGAGCCCAATGGGGCCTTCAGATTGGGGGATTCAGGGACCCTCAGGGTGGTCAAGGAAGGTGGTCGTGAGCCCGGAATGTGGGATGGAGAGCACTGCCCGCAGTGAGCCCAGTGCCACAGGTTCTGTCCTAGGTGTTCATGGCACCACTTCGGGGACAAGGAGGGCAGCCATGGAAACGCCCAAGCTGCAGAAAATTGCTCCTCACAGAGAAATGGTTATGCAGAGAATTACAGTCGCCACCACTCAGGCCTGTGTCCCACGCCTGGGCCACAGCCCGGGGATCTACAGCAAAATGTCTTTTAATGAATACTGCTGCTTGACGACATCTTGTAAACCCCTGGACCAGTGTTTGCTAACTTGCTGGGGGGAGGGGAGACGGAGTACGCTCTGTCTCTTCGGCTTAATTCTCCCAGCATCCCTTGGTTTGATGGTGTCCATGTGGGAGAGTGCCTGGGAGTGACCCTGTGCTGAAAAGGACAAGGAGATTTGCATCTCTGGCCTCCTGTGGAGACCCGATCTGCCATCCTAGCGGGCAGCAGGTGTGAGCGCCTGCCATTGTCCCTAATGGTTATTACCAGTGATAAGCAGGACAAATGTGAGGTCATCTCTCCTGCTGGCAGGTCAGGGAGGTTGGATTTAAAGCCCCTAGGAGACTAGGAAATTAGATGGTCAGTATCCACAGTGGAGGTTGTAGCCAACTGCAGGCTCCAATGATACTGGGGAGGGGGCGGAGGGGGGTGGAAGGAGTTGCTAAGTAAACGTGATTCAGAATGTATGGTCATACTTGGAAGCATCTGAGAGCATCCATTGTCAGGATGGTGGCGAGGCACTAATTAGGGCAGAGAGGAACAGCAGGCGGAAGGAGGCCCCAGTGAGGGGCAGCTAGGGGATTGGGTTTCCTCTTGGTTCATAACCAGGGCCCCAGAGTTCACAAAGGAGAAAGGAGGGGGGCCCTGCTGGTTTCCAATTAAACCCCTTTGCCTTTGCCCATTCACCCTGGGACCCAGCGCTGGTGGACTTCCTGAGTTCCTGAGTCTGCTCTCTGACCTCCTCGAACCCTTCCTGCTCTCCTCCCCAGGCTGGTCCTGGGGCAGCTGCCTTCTGGCATGTCTGCCTCCCGTTGAGTCCGTGGTTCTGACCCATGCTGCCCTGCTCCCATCGCTCTCTCGTTCTCCTGCCTACTCACATGTGTCCCCCTCCTTCCACCTCCCTCCGTTCCACCCTCCGCCCCTCCTCTCTCCTAAGAGTGCTCTCTCAGTCCTATTGCCTTTTTTATGTCTCTCTTGGGTTCTTCCTGCTGCCCTCTCCCTGAGTACAGTTTTTCAGTGTTTTGAGCATCCCACAGCTCATGCCACTAATGGCATCCTAATAGCCATGGCTGGCTCCGATGGAGAAAACATCCTTCTGTGGGCTAGCAAGGACACAGCCCCACTGGTGACCCCAGACACACTGTGTTCCCGCCACCAGTGTCCCCTGCCCTGCAGGCAGTTTCAAGCTGTTCCTTCAAGGTTTCACCAACCAGGCCACACATTTGCCCTCTCGTTTGTATTTGTAATAAGGTGAACCCAGAACCGTAGAGAAAGCCTGTACCTCAGGAAAGAAAGGCACGCTCTGGAAAATAATGGAAACTCACCTGGGGTGAGGGCGTCAGGAACAGCATTGCTTCCTCCCCCCATGGAGTAACTGGCAAGAAAATTGGGGACCTTTGTGGGGAGCAGGCAGTGAAACATCCTGTGTGGATCTTTTTAGGGAAATCCAGTATCGAAGAGAGAGGTGTAGAGACAGTTCAGAGTGAGAACCTCCCGGTTCCCCCACTGACTCTGCCAGCAGATCCCAGGAGGGTTCCACCCCAGTGTGGCCCTCTCCCTCATTCATCCTTCAGAGGCTGATCGCGCTCTAGGTTAAAGGCAGCTGGAGAAACCAATAATTGGGCCCGACATACCCTTATTCTTAGGAAATACTTGCTTTACTTAATTTTAAACTCATTTACCAAAAAGAAATATATGTATGTGTGTAAATACATAAGTACTCACATGGAGAGATAAAGCAAATGTCACAAAATATTAATAACTATTGAATCCAGGTGGAGGGTGATGGGTGTTCACTATATTCTTTATATTTTTCTGTAGGTTTAAAATTTTTCAAACTAAAGCGTAAGGGAAAATACTTATTAAGCATCTGCTGTATCCTAGGATTATTCTGGTTTCTAGACCTATCGTCAGTCAAAACACAGGCAGAGGTCCCTGCCGTCAGGGAGCTCATGCTCTGGTACTAAGAGAGAGACAGCAAGTATAACAAGTGAGTAAAATGTAAAATGTTAGGAGGCTGGTAAGGGAAATTGGGAGCCCGGAAGCGGGAAAGGTGCTATTTAAAATAGGGGATAAAAGGTAGACCCCACTGAGAAGGGGACAAGTGAGGCCGGACTCCAAGGAGGGGAGGGAGTGAGCCCCGCAGAGCGCTGCAGGCAGAGGGGACAGCCAGCATGAAGTGCCTGCGATAACTGGCCACCGAATGGACCCTGGGATACTAGTACTGAGTGTTCCACGAATTCCGCTTTTCACAGTCCGCCTCCCAGCCCTCCCTTGCCGTGCAGTGGGCCCAGCTTTGGTGATGACTTCAGATGCTTGAGGGAAACCTTTGGGTTTAGGCTGCACAGGCTGGGCCCATGAGGACCCTGTCATCTGCGGGGGGTGAGCATTTCGGAGCTAACTGTTGGCCTGGCCCTGCACCTTTGTCATAGTGTGTCATTCTGTCTACACCATGATCATCCCTGCCCCGGTGCCAAGGGGCAGAGCCACAATGTGGGGAGAGAGCACCAGCCCAGGAGTAAGCCCACGTTGTCCATCATCTCATCTCATGCAGCTTGGTGACCTTAGACTTGGCTTTTCAGAGCCTCCGGCTTCCTTGCCTATGAAATGAGAGTGAGTGCAGCCTTCTCCCAAAACAGTTAAGAGGGCAGTGAAATAAATGTATGTGAAAGCAGATTGTGAACTGCACATTACAGAAAGTCTGTCTGCTTTCTAGACGTTTCGGGTCCTGGGCAGCGTGGTGCTGTGGCTTAGCGTCAGCTGACTTGGCACTGGGCTGCTGCTCTGCTGCTGAGTGACTGAACCCTTGAGTGGGTCACTGAACCTCATGCCTCTCCCTCCACCAGCTATAAAGAGGGAGTTAGGAGTTGGTGGCCTCTGCAGTCCCATCTGGCTCTAAAAGAGTATGATTCCAAGGTGCAGACTGTTGAGTATCTGCCTTACGAATTCCACTTGCCCCTACAATGAATGGTGCTTTGGTGTCTTTCTCGCGGTTTAGGAGATCTGCTGTGTCATAGCCTGGTCTTGCTCAACAGGGTACTGTATGCCTTTTGTGTCTACACTGCAAGGACATGGGCCCTTTCCAGGGATGTGACAGTTGAATGTGCCTCTTTTGTGTGTCCACCCAACTTTGTGACTTACCTTCTTGACTCCTAGTGATACCTTCTTGGCATTATGAAGGCAGAGGGTTTCATGGAGATCGAGCTTCTTAGGAGGTTGTGTTGCCTTTTAGGTTATAGGTTAGCTCTTAACATACCTTCAGGACCAGCCCCACTCCCCAGCCTGTATCTCAAGCCTTCCAGAAAATTTCATCTCAGGACCTGAAGGACTAGGTTCCTAAGCTCCCCCAGAGCACATCTGGCAAGGCACACACAGAGAGGGAGATAGAATAGGTCATAAAAGCTCGTAGCTGGGTCATTCTCCTCCCCGAGTATCCTGGGCTGGGGCTTTGAATTCAGGAAAAGGGTAAAGGTGAGTCCTATGTGTGCATACTTCCCCAAGAACTTGGTGTCAGGGAGGAAGGGATAAGATGAGAGGTGGTAGGGAGGAGGGAAAAGAGAAGAGCATTATTTAACTAAGGTTCTGTCAGAGGACTCCTGCTGGAAAATGGTTCTGGATCCTCCGGAAAGGTAAATTATGTTCCTTCACTGTTGAAAGGTTTTAATTTTCCTGCCTAAAATGACTAAGGACATAGGAACCTGGATATTCATGCTCTCAGGTGACTCTAACTCCAAGACAGAGGCTGGGAAAGCCTTTTGAGGGAGCCATGGTTCGTGATGTGCCAGGTGGATAGGAGTAGAGATGCTCAGTGCCCAGCCACTCAGACAGTGGGTCTGGAAATGCCATCCAGAAAGCAGCGTGGTCCCAGACACCCTGCCTCCATCCCTGTGTGCCTCTATAGCAGAGTCAGGCGGGGCTGCACCCTATATGATAGCACCAGGGGATTGGCAGCTCTCTGAAGAAATGAACAATTCGGCCAAGGAGACTTAGGTCCGTTATGGCCCCACAGGTCCTCAGACTCAAACTGTTAAGGAAGAGACCAAAAAGATGAGATTGGCCTCGGCCAGGCAGCAGCATCGTGGAGAACGGAGAGGGATGAGTGAGTGGCCCAGGCAGGGTGTGAGCAGCAGCTTGGCCTTCTTTCACAAACTTGAAGGGCAGCATATCATCAAAGTGTGTTCCCACACCAGCAGCATGGACTTCACCTGGGAACTTGTTAAAAATGCACATTGTCAGGCCTCACCTAAGACCTCCTGAAGTGCATGCTCTGGGAGTGGGACGCAGTGCCATGTGGCTTAACCTGCCCTCCAGGTGACACTGGTGCTCTTTAAGAACCACCAATCTCAGCTCCACGTTCATGCTGACTGCCATAAAGACAGTGTGGTTAATTCTGGCAGCCCTGTGAGCATCAAGAGATCTGGGTTCAAGTCCTCCTCTCCATTTACCTCTGTGGTGCCTTGGACAAGCACTGAATTCTTTGGGCCAGTTTCCTCGTCTATATAATGGTAATAATCATGCATCCTGTCCACAGGTTTTGCAAGAATAAAGTTAAATTGATGCCTCTAAAAGTACCCTGTGAACCTATAGTGTCTCATAAGGTGGTGTCATTGTTTCCAATTTGCAAGAAATTCAGGGGGGAAAGTGATAGCTTCTATCTGCTGAGCACCTACCATCTTCCAGACAGCAGTCAGTGATTCCTATGTATCATGTTATTCTGTTATTATCCCAATTTTCACAAGAGAAAATGGAGGCTTAGAGTTTAAATAACTTGGCAGAGCAGGACATCAAATCCAGCTCGGCTTCATTCCACAGTGGCGTCAAAGTGTCCCCGGGACTCTGTGTTCTTCGCCATTATGCCCTGCCCAGGTTATCAACCCTGGCTGGAGCATTGCCAGCAGAGGTTTCGAAAATACTGAGCTTCTGAGTCTACACGTTAGCAGTGGGACTTGGCCATTAATGTTTCCTTAAAGGGCCCTGGGTGTTTGTAATGTGTAGAAAAGATTGAAAATCCCCGGGCATTGCATGTGTACCACCACTCTTAGAACAGTTGCCGGAAGTTCAGAGATACGTGACAATTAAGGAAGTGGCGTGGCTTTGGCCAACCAAGGGCACTCAATAAATGCATATTAATTTCACGAACGGAAGCAAGTATTTTAGAAGTAGCATTCACTGCAGTGTTAATAGTTTGAATAACAGGTGTTCATTTGAGAAAAGTCGAAGGACATAGGGAGCTGGAGGAATATAATGCCACTCAATGCTAGAACTCCTCCTCGTGAGGCGTTGGGGGTAGGAAGAAGTAGGCCTGTTCCTCCCACATTAGAGGGAGAAAAGCAGACTCCGGGGAGGCTAAGTGATTTCCCTAAGTAGGGATCTTTGGGGGGTTGGTTTATATATATGGTAGGCAGGGCAATAATAATGTAAATTCTATACTTTGAGTTTTGGGTAGAAAGGCAGATTCGGAAACCATTGTGTTGTATGTGCTGATTTCTACAAAGGAGCCAATTCAGGTTCTTTTGTTAACTCCCTGGCAGACGGAGTGAGTGCTTCCAAGTGCAATTTCCCTCCCTCCTTTCATTAAAAATTACCTTGAGCTGGAAGTGAGTCTGCCCAGGTTGGCATGCAGGCATTTTCCGTTCCCGAGAGGAAGAATGAGAAGCAGTGATGACACTTACAACCTGCATTCTTTTTCTTTGAGAGTCCGTAGAGTCACAAATACAGGCACGAGCGTCTCACAAGTTGCCTTGTAGTAATTTCCTAGATGAAGGGACTGGGGGAGGCACTGTAAGAACTTCCTGAGAAGCCAGACTTTCGTTACCATCTTCCTCCCAAAACCTGAAGGAACGGTGAGCCTCCATCACCTTCATGTTACAAAACAGAATAATCCCCCCCAATCCTGCCCAGACCACAGAATTCCACAGCCTTTGTCTGTATCCCATCATAAAGCCACTTTCCCATGACTTCCCGAACAGTAAACCCCAGCTTGGGTACCAAGGAAGGGAGCTTTCGGTTTTTAATGGACTGCAGCTGAAGCAAGTTCAAAAGTGCGAGGACCGTAAACTTCAGAACAACTCTGCAAATGCCGCACACCGTGGCAGAATGATTCAAGAGGCCAAACTTTGCCTCATCAAGTCGGGGAATTTTCTGCAAATGAACTTTTCAAGAATTATGCCATCGTTGGCATTACAGTATTACACACACGCCTGTTCCCGATCACTCACTGGAACTTATTTTGTAGTTAACCTCCATAAAGGACTGTGCGAGCGAGCACAGGCCTGTCACACACACATTATTTAGAAGCCCTTATTATTATTTTATTGCCAGTCCTTGACAGCTGAGGAAAAGCCAAGAGCTTTAATCTTTTTTTCCCTTTAGTTTACAGTGTAAGAGCGGCATGTAAGATGGATTTGATTAATATGTAACAGAGATGCAATTCTCTGTAAAATGTTCTGTACTTTAGCACCCTGGAAAACAAACTGCATCACAATGGCTTAAATCTCAGTCCATTGTATTATATAGACATCATAAATAATAGAGAGCAGGCAGATATTGCTGCAGGCTTCATCTGCATAACACATCTGAGCTCTCTATAATGTGTTCAACTTGTCACTTTTAGTACAGAAGAGAGGCAATAAAGCTAACAGCTGACTAACACACATCAGCCCTCCTTCTACTTCCAGGGGGGTGAATGCTCATTAAGCCATCTTAGTCCTGACTTTTAAAATCCATAACTCTTACAAATGTAAAAAAGTTGCCACAAAAGATTAAGCGCATAATATATGTCAAAGTATAATTTTCCATGCATCTCCCCCAACTACCACTCCCTGCTGCCGCCACCATCGCCACACCAAAATTCTTGTCTCTTTTATAGCCCTTTCACTAGAGGAAAGAAAATAAAAAGTCTGTGTTTCAGATAAAATCAAATGAAATATCATTTTCTCAGCATCAAGAAGGGACTACGTAATTGCTTTCAAGTTTGGAGCAAATGAGCTGACCCCTGGAGGACTTAACCCTTTTTCCCTTTCCCTCTAAGACCAGCTCAAAGAGAAATGTGGAAGCAGACCTCTGGTCAAGATGGAGGCATAGGTAGACATGCTTTGCCTCCTCATGCAACCTCGCACAACCTTAGAAAGAATTACAACCAAAAACAAAAACACCCAGAACCATCAGAAAATAAAGCTGTATGGAAGTCCGACAACCAAAGATTTAAAGAAGCCACATTTATGCCAACGGGTAGGAGGGGCAGAGTTGTGGGTTGGAGCAGAGATGTGGTGTGGCATGGAGAGGCTGTGGCAGTGGTGGCAGAACAGACAGTCCCACACTCACATGTGGGGGATAGAAATCAAGAGGGATACCCTGGGAGCGAGCCATCCCAGCCCCAGGCCAGACCAAACAGCCTAGGGTTCCAACACCAGGAGATAAACCCCCATTACCTCTACCTGTAAAAACCAGTTAGGGCGGTGGAAGAAACGGCCACATTTTCTCTGCTTAAAGGGTGTACACATCTTAGAACATACACAAAACCCAGGGCAGCAGCTGGAAGGGCATCAGTCACATGCCCTGGAAGTGAATGAAGTGACTGGAAACAGGGCGAGTGCCAACCTCCAGAAGCCAGGCAGTGGCATTGTCACCTCTCCAAGTCCCAGCCCTCCCCACCGGCAGAGCCACAAAGCAGTGAGGCAAGTTGCCCTGCCCTGGGGGAAGAGCCTTACCTATGGCTCCACCCCACACAATTTATAGGTGCATTTTCTACCCAGGCCATGCTACTAAGACGGGGAGTAAAAGCAGCTCTACCTGACACACAGAGACAAACATAGGGAGGCTGCTGAATTGAGGAGGCAAAGAAATATGGCCCAAAATGAAAGAAAGAACAAAACTCCAGTAAAAGGGCCACACGAACCAGAGAGAGACAACCTGTCAGATGCAGAGTTCAAAACACTGATGATCGGGATTCTCAGAGAACTCATTGAGTATGGCCAAAATAAATGAATGAATGAATGAATAAAGGAATATATGAAGGTTATACAAAATGAAATAAAGAAAAATATACAGGGAACCAACAGTGAAGGATATGAAGCAGGGAATCAAATCAATGGTTTGGAACAATAGGAAGAAAAACATTCAACCAGAACAGAAAGAAGAAAGAAGAATTCAAAAAAATGAGGACAGTATAAGACTCTGGGACATCTCCAAAAATGCCAATATCTGAATCATAGGGATGCCAGAAGGAGAAGAGGAAAAGCAAGAAATTGAAAACTTCTTTGAAAAAATAAAGAAAGAAAACTTCCCTAACTTGGTGAAGGAAATAGACATACAAGTCCAGGAAACACAGAGAGTCTCAAACAAGTTGGACCCAAAGAGGACCACACCAAGACACACCACAATTAAAATGCCAAAGGTTATAGATAAAGAGAGAATCTTGAAAGCAGCAGGAGAAAAACAGAGAGTAACCTACAAAGGAGTTCCCATAAGACTGTCAGCTGATTTCTCAAAAGAAACTTTGCAGGCAAGAAGGGACTAGCAAGACGTAATCAAAGTGATGAAAAGCAAGGACCTACAACCTAGGTTACTCTATCCAGCAAAGGTATCATTTAGAATGGAAGGGCAGACAAAGTGCTTCCCAGACAAAGTGAAGCTAAAGGAATTCATCATCACCAACCCATTATTATATGAGTGTTAAAGGGACTTATTTAAGAAAAAGAAGAGCAAAACTATGAATATTAAAATGATGGCAAACTCACAACTATCAACAACTGAAGTTAAAAAACAAAAACACAAAGAAACTAACCAACAAGCAGAATAGGAACAGAATCACAGATATGGAGATCATTTGGAGGGCTATCAGCTAGGAGGGTAAGGGGGAGAATGGGAGAAGTGGTTCAGGGAATAAGAAGCATAAATGGTAGGTGCAAAATAGACAAGGGGGAGTAAAAAGTAGTATAGGAAATGGAGAAGCCAAAGAAGTTACACGCATGACCCATGGGCATGAACTAAGGTGGGGGGGACTGCTGGAGGAAAGTGGGGGACTAAGGGGGAAAAACTGGGTCGACTGTAACTGCATAATCAATAAAATGTACTTTAAAAAAAAGAGAAATGTAGAATCAATCATCCCCAGCTGGACTTTGCAGACAAGTTATTAGGTCAGTCTTAGCAGCATTATGTATGACCTGACATTTATTTACCTGCCTCAGTTTCCCTGTTGGAAGGGGAAGGGAAGAAAGCCTGCCACACCCTTTGCTATGGGACTTCAAGACTGTGAGTTCAGTACTATTTGTGCGATTACATATGGCAGAGGATTCCTTTGTGCTCATGAGTGGTTTTCTTGTGTTTTAGAGCGAAACTTGAAACATTACGTATGTCCTCTTTTGTAATGATGGCTGAGCCTTTTTAAAGAGATTAAGGCTGTCAGGCCAAAAAGAAAAAACCAAAGATGTTTATACTGTAACACGGAGCAGACAATCCCATGGGATGCCTTTTAGAGGCTGGGGGAGCATGTGGTCTGTTTTCTGGGGAGGCTGTGATATAAATTGTACATGGATGTATATGTCTCATGACATTCATCTCTTTAGAAAATACACTTTAAAACATTTTTCTTGGTGCCCGTAAGAAAATAAATGGCTGATGGTGGCCCAGATGGTAGGAAGACAGTTTAGGATGAAACAGGAAATTTTTTCTAGCCGTCCTAATTCTCTCAAGGGGAAAAGTTAGAGCCTCAACCCTTGACTCATTTAGTATAAGCTAAACCAACCTCTGGAAAATAAACGCACAAGAAAAAAAAACCTGCCTAAGGTAGGGGGACTGGCATGGTTACCTAACAGAAGTTGGAAGTGGACACAGAGATTCCATGGTGCACTAGAGTGAAACACTATTTATTTCTCTGATTAGTACAGAACTAACTCTGTGTGTACGCGCATGAGGGACAGACAACCAACTGACTGAGACAGAGAGGCTTTCATTGATAGCAGCGGCAGTTGTGGGTGGGGACTGAAAGAAGGCTTGGTTCCCTTGGCTAAGGGAGTGGGCCTAGAACAGTGAAACACTCTTCCACAGCCACAATGACAATTTGTTTTTGGAGAAAGTCATCGTTAAGCTCTGATGTGGGCTGCAGCACTGCTACCTCGGAATTTTGTAGGTGTCCACCAGGCAGGCCCTGCCAGCTCAGCTTCCCACTGCTGGGTCCTGTGCTGTGGCCATTTCCTGCCCTTCTCCTGCTAGACCTTCCTGTCTGGTCGCTGCCTCCCTCTCCCATGCTGCAGCCAATGGGGTGCGTCTTTCCTGGCTTCCATGCTGACCATCCACAGTCATCTCTGATTGATTTTTTTTTTTATCTCCCTCACTCAGGCAAGGAAGGATCCCACCTTCCATTGCTCTTGGCTCCTATCACAATAGCCCATTAAATGTTTCCAGTCCTGCCCAGTACTTTCCCATCTCCATCCAAGCCATTTCCTCAGCACAGAATGTCTGTTACCTCCATAAATTGAAGTTCTAATCTCATCCTTTAAGACATAACATGAACCCCACCACCTCAGGAAGACAGATCAGACGCCTGCTTGAAATGCATCTCCCCCATAAATCTGTTCTTATTTTACACATAAATACAAATACGAGCATTAGGATCAGATAATTGAATTAATCCTACTCCCCAAGTCAGAGTGGACTTTCTTTCCAGATCTACGTGAAGCCTCTCTTAATTTTTCTCTTGTATTTTGGTGAGCTTTTCCCACCCCCAGATACTGAGCATACCGGGCTGGGTATGCAACCTTGTCAAACAGGTGATGTTCCCCTGTGGGTGTGTTTAGCTTTCCTAAGTGCCACTGTGCCGTAAATCAAGGCCTATTTCTTGTCACTCCACATGCCTTTTTAAAGATCTGTCCGTGCTGGTGGGTGCACACATTTGTTGCTTCTCAGAGCTGCTGAGGAGCCAGAAGATGCACTCCCCAAGTGAAGGGTCTAAGGGTGTTTGCTCCTGCCCACCACGACTACCAGTCACCCTTGAATGTGTTCACTTGTGAAACTCTGCAGTCACTGCTTGGAGATACTAGGAGATATTGGTGGGTGATAAAGCAAGTACACGTTGATTTCAGTGAATGTTGCCGATTGCTTCTCAGAATCGCTGTTGTGACCATCTACCTGCTTTGCACAAGGGTTCTCATTTTCAGATGTTCTCACCAGTCCTCTGTTACTTAACTTTTGCCATTTGACAGTATAATGTATCATCGTGAGTTGACCATTTTTCTTTTTTTTAACATTTTATTTATTTATTTTTAGAGAAAGGGGAAGGGAGGGAGAAAGAGAGGGAGAGAAGCATTGATGTGCTAGAGAAGCATTGATCAGTTGCCTCTCTCACATCCCCTACTGGGGACCTGGCCCACAACCCGGGCGTGTGCCCTGACTGGGAATCACACAGGTGACCCCCTGCGTTGTGGGCCGTGCCCAGCTCATGGGCCACATCACTCATGGTAGGTTGAGCATTCTTTTGAGTTTCTGACTTCTTATTGATTTGTAGTAGTTTTTTGTACCTCCTAACGTTGGGTCATTTGTTATTTTTAGACACTCAAGTGTCTTCTGATCTGTATGCATTAACTCTGTAGTCAGTGATCTTTGTGAAGATAGCCTTAATTTTCACATATGTTCTAGAATTCTGTCTTTAGTCTACAGATACCCTCCACATTTTCTTTTATTGGCTTCATAGTTTTATTTTTCACTTTCAGGTCTTTAATTCATCCCCTAAAACTTTGCGCCATTTACCACTTTGTCTTGAATTTATCTTTATTCGTGTCCTCAATCAGATTTGAGTTCTTGGGAGCAAAACTATGTTATACTCACCACTGAAGACCCAATTTTGCTTAGCCTTACCTGGCTGGCCCCCTTACCTGTGCCCGTATTGCTGACAATCCTTCCCTCCATTCTCAGTGAAAGAGTGTCACTCCTGTCTAAACTAAACTCAAGCCTTTGTGCACCTGAGCTCCCTGCCCCATCCCACTCTTCCTCCCCAGTGATCTCTTCTCTCTCATACGCCCCATCTCCTGCTCATGCTTACCAGCCCACACTAACAAATGAAGATCCCCAACTTCCACTCCTGCTTTTCCCCTCGGTCTCCTCGTCTCCCAGCCCCATTCACCTGTCATACTTTCACTGCCACCAACTTGTCTGTGTCCTGCAGCAACAATGCTGATCTGTCCTCACAGAGGTCTCAGTGATCTGCACTCACCAGGCTTCCTGATGGAGGGGTTCCTGCACTCATCAGACCCTCCCGGAAGGGAATTTGGAACTTTACGACTACCCATCTGATTCTTTTTATTGTTTTGCTTTGCAACATTCTTCTCTCCTTATTTTCGTGTTATCTCTCTTACCACTTCTAGATCTCCAGCGACCTTCACCCTTCCACGTAATTCAAGATTTTGTTCCTACTCACCCTGGGAGATTCTGCCCATACCCATGGTTCTCACAACCTGGTGGTACTGCTTAGCATTGCCTTCATCCCAGACCTCCCCCTCCAGCTTCAGGCCCACATAGGCTATAACCAAGAAGACATCTCCCCGCCGCCACCCCCAGGAACGTATTACAAGTGTACCAAACTGCACTTACCATCTCCCAATCTATGTGTCCTCTGCTGATTCCTTGCTTTGTAAATGACATCCTAAGATGGGAATCTGGGAATTTTTCGAGGCTGCCTTTGAAATGCAAGGAATTTATCATCTCTGACCTCTGCCTTTCCCCAACCCTGCCCAAACCTTTGCTTCGCCTTTATTCTCATACTCACGATTCAACTAGTTACCAAAGCCATAAATCAACAAATCTCCCAGACTCTTCCTTTGTCAAGTGCTATGCATTTTATCTCTCAAAAGATGGGCTTGATCTGTCCCTTCTTTTCCATCAAAACAGCCTGTGATACTATAACTTGCTTACTGGGCTCCCTGTCTCCACTGTCCTCCAGTCCTGTGGTTCTCACCCTTCAGTGTGCATCAGAATCACGTGGAGAGTTTATTAAAACACAGGTCCCTGGGCACTGCCCCAGAGTTCCCAATTGAATTAATCTGGAGTGGAAAACTGCGGTGAATTTGCCTTCAGAACCAGTTCCCAAGAGGGGCTGAGACTACTATCCCGACAGCACTTTGAAAACTGCTTCAGGTGGTCTCCCGTCCATCCACCCACTGGCCTGTTCAGCAAATAGTTATTGGGCTCCAGCTGGGCATTGTTCCCAGGCCTGGGATTCAGCAGTGAACAAAATAAAGTCACATGGGAAGGGCTTGGAGCAGACAATGAGCACAATATATAATATGGCAGCTAGAGTGATAAATGCTAAGAAAAAACTAAAGCAATTGAAGGGATGGAAGAGTGAGGGTAGGGAAGGCTGTCTTTTTAGGAAGCATTTGCACAGGTACCTGAAGAAAGGGAATTACAAGCAGAGGGTACTGCCAGGTAACACTGCCCTGACTGAGAAGAAGGAGGCCGCCATGTCTGGCTTTATTCCGGGCTCTCCATGAACTGTCCCCCACTTCCTTCCCCACTCATCCAGTTCACGCTGAGACTGACCTGACTTCTCCCAACTCACTCAGCTGACCTTTCCTGTGCCCGCCCAGGGCAGTGATTATGTGCTTCCTCCCCGGGAATGCCCTTCTCTTTGTTTGCTCCTTGGCCAGATCCTGGAACTTATTCAAGATTTGCTTCAGTTGCCACCTCATCTACAAAACTTTCTCCAGTTCTTCCATTCAGAAGTCTTCTTGCCCTGACTGGTATGGCTCAGTTGCTTGGGCATCATACTGCAAAGTGGAAGATCGCTGGTTTGATTCCCAGTCGGGGCACATGCCTGGGTTGTGGGTTTGGTCTCTGCTCAGGGAGCATACAAGAGGCAACCAATCGACATTTCTCTCTCGCGTCAATGTTTCTCTCCCTCTCTTTCTCCCTTCCTTCCCCTTTCTCTAAAATTTAAAAGATAGGGGAAAAAAGTCTTCTCTTCCTCCTCATTGCAAGAAGATTTATCCCCAAAAGTGTTACAGAACCTTATGACATACCACCCTTGCCTCTTGCTTGCCTGACTCGATTCTGTATTCCAGTGAGGGTGCAGTAGACATTGGTTGAATGACGGGCAAAAAGCATTTCTCTTGCTCCTTGGCCTCACCAAGAGGCAGGTCTCTTGTGTCTCCTAAATTCTGGTGGCTTTGGTAATAGCTAAATGAGAAAGTTAAGGCCATGGCTGAAACTGGGGTATTTGAATTATCCCTGGATATCTTGACTTGTCCCAGCTTCCTGTGTGTGCCATTATGAAGATAATTGAGTTGGAAGTAGCAGCATTTCCTGTATCTTTCTTCCTCACCATGGGACTTGGGGCTGATCCTGTCACCTCTGTGTCTGGGAGGAGCTGCAAGGCCTTTAGCCTGACATCAGCATCGCCCGGCCTTGGACAGTCTCCCAGAGAAGTCAGACAAGACCCAGGAGAGGGGTTTGTTTGGTTCAGCAGCTGATTGGACCCCTACAATTTGACTTGGCTACCATATTGGATCATGTTCAGGCCTCCCATTGGTGTATATGGAAGAGCCCAAACTTCCTCACAATGCTTGCAGGCTGACAAGCATTCTTCACCCAAAGGGAGGAAGGTGAACTGACTTCTTTTATCTTGCATTCCGATGAGGCTTTCCGGTGAATCACTGCCCCCCTCCCCAGTCTCAACCTTCCCGATCTCCCTTATTTGTTAGTGGCAGGATGTGAAAAGAAGGGCACCAAAAACTCTGTAGAGCCCCACGATTTCACCAGGTTCCTCTCTTCCCCCTTTTCCTACAAACATCATGGACGTGGCATGATGACAGTTCAAGTGGGAGATGCCACAGGGGGGCAAAGCAGATCCAACCGGAAACTGCACCAGCCACCAAACTCTCTGCACACTGCCAGATGGTCTGGTGCAGCAACAGCCTTTCAGAATTAATAACTCTCCCTCCAGAGGGCCGGCTTCATTCAGGAGCCATTTCACATTTTCCAGCCAAGTGTGTTTTTTTCCCGTAGTGTTTCCTGCCCGCTCTGTTCTGGGTAGACCGTGGGGCCCGCTCATGAAGGCAAGAGAGATGTCTCCTGCTCCCTCCACCTTTCTTTGCCTTTGGCTTCTGACAGTGCAGCTTTTAATCTAGAAATTATGGTAACTTGTATGTGCATTTTGAGAGTATATCATTGCTGCATTTAATTAACGGTTATTAGCGTTAGCGTACTGTGCTGTATTCTATGTCACAAATCATCAAGTCTCCCAGAGCAGTTATAGCAATTAAGAACTCCATCACACCTTCTGTATAGTCATTTGGTACTTTTCCAGGTCTTTTCAAAACTGGAAATTACTAATCAAATCATTTCTGCTCTGTGCCTCGGTATCGTTTATTCCATTCCTAATGATGTGCGACTTTTTTTCCTTTGGCCGTTAACAGAAGCATCCGTGCGTCTAACCCATTTCACACCACCGTCATGCTTTAGCGAGGTGATAATGAACTCGCAGAAGGAAATGCAGGCTTTGGTTCTCTTTTTTCAAGCAATGTCTTTCCTCTCCTGCTGTTGGGTGATTGAATTTTGAAACTGTAAAATGCATCGACAGACCTACAAACCTGACTTGCCAGAGCCACAGCCATCACGTTTAGCTTCAATTCAGAGCGCAGTGCGACTCCTGCCTGATCAATTTGTCATCCCTCTAAATGGAAACTAATTACTTCCCAGGGAAAGATTGCAGGCAAATACCAGCCTTTGCATCAGCAGCCCTCCGCAGTGAGGTGAAGGCGAAGTCCACGGGCTTTCACCAAAGGGGCTGTTTCCCTCTCTGCCTGAATGTCAGGAAGAACCTTTATTCTTTAGAGCAGGTGTGAGTTTACTGTCACATCCACTAAGGTTAACCGCCAAGAGTGCTTCTCACTTCATAGGTCACTCAGATGGTCTTGAGTCAAATGTCAGGGACCATTCAATTGCCTGGTTCCAAAAAAACACACCATGGCAGGCTTTCGATGGTGTTTAGATGAAGATGAGCCAGCCTGCTGGCAGTGTGGCCTGTAGCTGGCCCCCCAAGGGAATTCTCTTTTTCCCTTCCCAAGAACACGGCCCTGGAAGCATCCCCGGAATGACTGAATCACCGCCATCCGTGCAGCATCAAACAGTCTGCGCCGCTGACAGCTGTAGGCAAGGTTGACTTGGATGCTGGGCCAGCAGGTCTGGGCCGTGCAAGGTTACTGCTCAAGGCCCACATTAGTGCAAAGGCCCTGGCTCAGGGCAGCGGGGCTGGGGCTGGGCCTGGGCCAGGCCAGCCAGCTCAGAGGCTGTTGAACAATCTGATCGGAGGAGGCCTTGCCAGTTCCCTCCCTTTGCCCATTTTGGATGCTGTCTGCTCAGGCCATGTGGAGCTGTCAGGCTGCCTGAGTGGTTTGGGACTTGGGGCTGATCCTGTCACCTCTGTGTCTGGGAGGAGCTGCAAGGCCTTTAGCCTGACATCAGCATCACCCGGCCTTGGACAGTCTCCCAGAGAAGTCAGACAAGACCCAGGAGAGGGGTTTGTTTGGTTCAGCAGCTGATTGGACCCCTACAGTTTGACTTGGGTACCATATTGGATCATGTTCAGGCCCCCCATTGGTGTATATGGAGGAGCCCAAACTCCAATCATGGCTCTTTCTAAAGCTCACTTTGACTTCATCCCTGCCGTGTGGCAGCGAAGCAGTGAGAAACTGGATCAGTTGTATGAGCTGGATGAGGTGGTTAAGCCACTGAACTTCTCTGGGCCTCTGTTTGCTTCTCTGCAACCACTGAATGTAGTTGGTTGAGATCCCCACATCAGGCCATTCCAGCTCTCCATGCTCACGTCCACTTTGAAATACAATAAAAACCCAGAAAAATAATTACCTTAGCTTGGCTCACTCTGTGTTTAAGTGAGAAACTGTGATGGCTCCTTGAAAAATGATGCTGCCTTCATAATGCCTCCTCTTCACTCTCTGCACAAAGCTATGGCACTCGGGTCCCACCACGCATCTTCTCCTCTGCGCTGTGTTTGCTGGGACTTGCACTTTGGTAAGCAGGCAAGGACTACTAATTGGGAGGGAGGCTGATTTTTTTCTCTGTCATACCTGTCTCTTAACCCTCTCCCACCCGCCCACCTGCTGCCTGCCCACCAGCCCCTCCTTCTCCCTCCTATTCCCTGCTGTTAGGATGTTAGGAAATCAGGTGACACCAACAGTGTAAGGACTGTGCTACACACATCAGGAGTGAAACGCTGGCCTCTCTTTGGAACTCAGACAGCCTATGAACAGTGTGAAGAAAAATCAGGATGGAGAAACCCATTGTACTTCCAGCCACTGACCTATAAACAGTAGCCATTCAAGAAATGTCACCCCATGGCCTGGTGTAGTGTCAGAGGACGGGAAGTGGCCGAATGGTGATCGTGGGAGCATGGAGCTTTGGTTAACCTTTGGCACCTTTTCCTTGTCTCTGTTCCTCACTTATAACCTGGGAATGGTGGTAGGACCTTCCTCCTTGGGGGTTCTAGATAAGGATCAAATGAATGAAAACATATAAAGAACCTCAAATGGTTCCTGCTCTGTTCTTAGCCAGGGTAAACATGCGTTGCTGTTGTTACAGTTAGTGCACTGTAATCACTCCCAACAAACTACCACAGTTTCCTGCATGCCATGATGCCACCAGCTCACTGTGTCGCCTTCACCAAAGCCTGTTGCCACCCAGACCTCAGGCTCCTCCTCTGCAGCGTAGGGGAGGAGGTAGGGCTGAGGCTTGCAATAGCGCTTTCTGCTCTGACAGTCTCTAAAGTGTCTGTAACGGGTCTGCAGACGGACGTTATCTATGCATGCACCAGTGAGAATTTTGTGACCTTGAGTTGAATTTATATACTCAGGTCATTTAGCATAAACATAGTAGAATGTTTAGATTAGAAACATGATAGACAAACTTGGAAGTCATCAAAGACATGTGAGGAACTTTTGGAAAGGATCAATAGTAGCAGTGGGCAGATGTGACATTATTAAAATAATCCCACTGGATAAGAGATTAGAAGACGTCTTTTGCGGAAAATAGAATTTTTAAAATTTCAAAATAGACCCATTTTGAAATTAGGTAATTTGTGTTCCCATTGACCTTAATCTCTGAACACATGCATGTCAGCTCAGCTCACAAAAAGAAGCCAACATGTCAAATTGAGATGAGTAAACACAGGCGACAAAGCAATGTAACCAGTGCCCTTCCGGGTCACAGGGCCCAGCCAGTGCAGCCTTTGCCTGAGAAGGTCCTAAAGGGGTTTTGTGAGTCATCAGAGATCATGTGTGTGTCAAATTTCCTGTAGTTCGACAGTATGCCTCAACTGTGTGGTCCCTGGTTCTTTGCATGTGGACAGTCGGGAATTTTTCAAGTATAAGTAACAGAGCTAAAATGGCCTAAACAATAGGAGGGAGTTATTATTTCCAAAACGGGCTGGTTAGTTCAACTTTGGTAACTACTTTGAAGCTCTGGACTGGTCTCCCTGCCATACCCTTCACTTTTCCTCATGTTTTCGGGAGCGCTGCAGTCCTTGTTGCCATTTTCTCAAGAAGTCACTGACAGGACGCAAGGGTGGGGATTCCTCATGTACCACCTCGTTTTATCAGGAGGGAATTTTTTTCCAGAGGCCCCACAGCAAATATCCCTTATGTCCCATTGCGTAAAGCTGGGTGCTATTCCTGTTTCTAAAACAATCACCAGCAAAGGCCAATGGAATTTCCCAGGTTAGTCTGTGCCTCTGTCATGGGGAGAGGCCACCTGCCTGGGACAGTGCCTTTCAGAGCCCAAACAAAGTCTGGGTTTGCAAGCTCCAAGGCTTTTCACCAGGGCAACCAGCAGGGTCCGTCTGGGACCTTAAAGGACACTGATTCTGTTGCACTGCTTTGTAGATCTGGAATTGGCAAGCGTTGTAACCTCTCTGAATCTCAAAGAGCGTGCGGTGGTTAGTAGCAGATCTAGCACTGGAATCTCCTTCCTCTTACTCTCATCCGCACTCCCTGTTTCTTCCTGGCATTATTTTCTGTTTCGCATTCTTAACATTAAACAGATAACAGTTGCGCATTTTGGTTTACTCTCTATTACCACTAATATCCACCTGGTCAATTGCTACCCAAAATGTTGTTGAAAAATAAGATCCATGCACATCTGCATCGGGATATCTCTATCTAGCTTCTCTGACCATTAACTACTTTATCAGATTTATTCTGTTGGCTAAGCAAATACGCTCGGAAGTCCTCGTTTTCAAAAGGTTTATGGTCTAGATAAGAAAACACTTCCTGTACCCATGGCAGTTACACATACATTAAAAATGCCAGCTGATTGATAGATGGCCGGGGTTCAGATCGGGGGAAGCAGGCATCGTGTTGGGCGCATGGGTGAGGCCTGAGGAAGGGGTTTCAGTTCACCGAGGACAGGGAGGAAGTCCAGGTAGCATGACAGCGGTGACGGTGACGAGCACAACATTTACTGAGTGCCTACTATTTTCAAGACAAAGGTCTGAGCACTTGACATGTTTTAACTTACTTTGTCCTCTCAAAAAGTCATCCTACAAGATAGAGTTTATTGTTTTCTGAGCAACTCATGAGAGAGGAGAGCTCAAGGCTGTGTGAGGGAACTTCCTATACAGTGATGTAGCTAAAGGGAGGATGTATAGCAAGCAAGAGGTCATGGAGATAAGGTAGGGGAAGTTTTCTCCAAATTCGGATGTGCCGAGAGCTTGTCTGGCCATTCGGGTCCCAGGAAACACCGGCAAACACATATGACACAAAGAACACAGGCACCATTGAGTATGGCTTCTCCCTCACAGTTTTGTTTCTCCACTTGGGAATTACAGGATGTCTACAAGCAGTGAAGACATCACCAGATTATTATGATCACATAATATATTGCACATGCCATCATAATGGCACATTGCCCTGATCCCGTGTGAGTTACTGTGATCAGATGTTGACTGGGAAAGCTTCAGGGCCCATTTACTCATGACTGACTAAGTGGTGCCTTCAGCATATCTCCCAGTGTTTCACTAAGGAGGATTCAACCTGGGATAATAGTAAGCAATACACCAAGCCATCTCCATTTTGAAATGAACGCCAGAGGATTGCATTTACTCTGCAGTGTGGAATTAGGTCACTACACAGGACCCTGCCTCTTCCTTTTTTTTTTACGATTAAAGAATTTATACCATTTAAGATCTTAAAATGGAATTTACTCGGCAGCTAAAGGGAAGGGGATTGACATTATCTAAATGTAAGAGTCAATGAATATGAGGTCTTAGGTCATCCTTTCTGCTAAAGATCAAGTACCCAATAAAGATAAAAGGCTGCACGGAGGGGGACACATCCCCAACTGGACAGTGAGCCGAGTCAGAGAAAAGTGGGGTTGCTCCAGATTGCGAGGACGGCTTTGTTGCTGGATGTTTCCATTACTGTAAGCTAAAGGTGGACTCTGGTTTACTCTTGGATACTCAGATTTTTTTTTTTTTTGACTCTTGACAATGATGGGAGATTTTTGCTGCTTAATTGGTTTTTGTCTGGCTTGATATCCAGATTTCTTTCTCTAGTATACTTTATATAACAGCCTTTCCCCTCTTATTAAATGAAGTGTTTAAAATTTTAAAAATAACATTATCTCGTCCTTTTATATTTCCTCCTTGGAAATCTTACCACTCAGGGTATTTCAAATACCTTGTAAATGGCTTTGGAAAAATGCTTTACACTGGAGACCTGGTTCTAACCCTAATTCCAGTTCTTAACTTGGCGCGCTTGGGTGAAGCGTGTTAACCTCTGTGATCCCTGCTCCCTCTAGACTTTCCTCCCGTGAATCGCCTCCCTCCATTGCCAGTTCAAATTCTGTCCCTCTCTCCAGGCCCAGTTCAAATGCTGCTTCCTGAAGCTGTCCTTGATTTACTTCCTTTTCATTTCCCACAAACTTGCAATAGTCTGTTGAATTATTTCCTGTCCTCTTAAAATATATATTGCTTGAGAGCCAGGGTTGTACCTTTGGTATCTTCAGTGGTCTTTGCACTCCAGAATGCTTAGCACGGAGCTTGCCCACAGTAAGCACTCAGATGTTCAAGGGACCAATTAATGAATCAATCCTGAGATCAATGAGTGTATTTGTTCCTTTAAAAACACTACAGGGTTCTCACCCAGGGTTGGGCCCACCGGGGCATTGCAGTCGATTCTGTGTGTTGTAGTTATTTGTTATCAGTGATTGTAGGGCTTGGAAACAACAACAATTTGTTGTTTTATAAATTAGAATGATTGTGTTTCGTAATATCACTTAATGATGATAATGATGTCATCCTTCAGTATTAGTTAATTCTTCAATATGACTGTCCTGCACTGTGATTTGTTTCTTGAATTGAACAGAACCGATGGAAATAGAGTAAGAACCCAGGATACGGTATGTAATCCACAGCCTATTTTTTCTTCTGTGCCACAGTCCATAATAAGCTAGGAATCGCTGCTAATTTTTACAGAACGATGGAATAGCTTGAGTGCTTTCCTACTCTGTAAGATATGGGGTCATTGTCAAAATGAACATTATCTGTTAATTTAGCAAAAAGAATAACCATTACTCTAAATCAAGGTCAGCAAACATTTTCTGCAGAGGTCTAGATAGCAAGTATGTGGGGCTTTGAGGGCTGATACAGTCTTTTAGCAACTACTCATTTCTGCTGTTGTAGCTACTCATTTCTGCTGATCTGCAAATGAATGGACATCACTCTGTTCGATTTATAAAACCCCACTGGGCAAGATTTGACCCACAGGTCTTCTCCAAGGCACTGAGTACACCTGGGTGTGTAAATGATACTGGTTACTTTTTAAAAATTGTATTAATCATATTAATTCTACTTCCTTTGCTAAGGAGTTTCTGCAAATAAAGAAAAACAATGGGATGGTGAACTTGTTTACTTATTTGCGAGACTATACAGTATTATGCAGGGTGGGACAAAAGTAGGTTTACAGTTCTTATGGCAATTAATACAATAATTAGTAATAATACGAGAGCAAACTGTGTTTTGTGTACTGACAGCTGTAAACCTACTTTTGCCCCATCCTCTGTATTTGATGGTTAATAGTCTCTAAACTTTCTCAGCATAAGAAATGAGATTAGATTCTGTTATGATTTAAATACAGCCACGGAGGGCAGTTCATTAAAGCAAGGTATGATATGATAAACTACCTTGTCTACTAAGAAGTTTGCTTTTGTAGTGTTATCTGTGGTGCATTATTTCCTGTCTTGGTAGTTTCTCTCAGTGGGATATTCAGGCTGTGCCTTCCTGTTTGGCATTTTTGTTGATAATTACTTGAAAAATTGCCACTTCTTTTTTTTAAATTACTGCACGGAATAATCGCCTTTCTTCTCAACAGTCAGAAGGCTAATAAATGCAACTGTGTGAAGCAGACTTTTAAAACAGCACCTCCCGTACACTGCAGGTTGATGTGAAATAATTAGTCTCTGGAGTGTGGACACCCACTATGTGTGTCTCAGAACTCCGATTCAGAAACATCTGCCCGAGTCTGTGGTGGGAAGCCATCGCAAGGGCAGGCTCCCAGGCGCTTGGGACGTCCCACGCTGCAGCATTATTTTTCAGGGTCTGTAAGCGCCTGCTGCCCACTTTCTTGGCTTTTCTGCCTCCTCACAGTCAAGAGCTGTGACAGCCCCTCGAAGCTCAGGCCATCTCCAGTGCTCAGTCTGGCAGGAAGCGTGTCACCCGAGTGCTGGGTATGAACTAAACCCCTCTCCAGTGCAGGGCCAGGTCCATGTCCAGCTCCGGAGGCTCTTCTGAGTCACATGCCAAGTCTCTCTGCTGTTGGTCAGACCCAAGTTGAGGAGCCCTAAGGAGGGAGTTGGCACCCCACATTTTCAGGATGTCATAGGCGCTGCTTCTCCTCTCATGCTGACACTGACCAGGGCTGGAGCCCTGTTATATCAGCAAGTCACAGAATGTGGCTTAGAAACTAAAGATACCATCTCCCGTGACAAGAAATCTAGAGGTAGGTGATACTATTCATGTTGTAGAGGCTTGCTGTTGTCAAAAGAGGACCCAGGCTCTTCCGTCCCTCCCACTTGACCACCTCTGGGTTTTGGGAACAAGTTGCCTCGCAGATGCAGGATAGCTGGCTGAAACTTCACATGTGAGGCTACATCCTCACGTGGAACCATGCCATGTGGGCAGGAAGAAAGGGAGAGGAAGAGGGGATTCTTCCTTATGCTGTTCTCTTTTAGCAGGGAAAATTTTCCCAGGAGCCTCCAGTGGTTTTCCCTTTGGGGCTTACTGGCTGCAACACTTGCCTTCTGGTACTGGGGAAGGAGACTGCCGTGACTGGCTGAGACCAGTCATAGTCTCCCCTGGCACTGCACACACACCACACTGACGGTCCTGTTGGCACAGAAGAAAGGGGGATGGTTATCGGGTAAGCAGCCAACTGTGTCTGCTGCACCTGACCTAGCCACCCCACGCATGGATGAGTAGAGCACCTTTTGCTTTGACTCGTGAATCAAAGCCTTGCTAAGAGTCTGCTATCTGTGGAGTGTTCTCCAGCATTGTTGCCAGCAGCCTTTCCCTGCTCCTGATCATTAGTGGACATCTGGATTCCCCACCAGTGCCCTTCGCCCTGGCTGGCCTTCTCGATGCCTACCAGGACCTGAGCTTGCTGAGTCTTCTGGGTATTATGTCTTGTCCACCTGGCGTAGTCTTTGTGGTTCTCTGCACATTTCTCTGTCCCTTCTGGGGTATAGGTAAGCCACTTTGGGACCCTTGATGCCTTAAAGAAAAGTAATTTCATTTTTCATAGTAAAATCATTTAATGTCTGCATTTTCTTCATTACAGTTCAAAAAGACATGACATTATATTACTCAATAGGCTACTTTCAACAGATAAGATTGTAAAGATTCAAATAAATTTCAAGGGTTCTTCTCTGCCAACTTAATTTCATGGCAGAGTTTAAAATGTTATTTAATTCCATGATCTAAACGGTTGGCTCTTGGTTTTTTGATATTACATATATAAAACTGTAGGAAGTTGTTTAAGAACTGTAAGAACTGATCTGTGATATGTCAAATAGAGCTAATTCTTAAGTACCTTGTACTTTTAGAGGTTGATAGTTTACAAAACACTTTTTATACGTATCATTTTAGTGCTTTCCATAACTATTGGCCCCATCTTACAGATGAAGAAAAAAGGCTGTAAGAACTAAGGTGATCTGATCAGGTCCTGCCACCCTTCACAGACTTGGCCCTGGAGCTGGCCCTTCGAGTCTTCCTCTGAGGCACTTTACCTCTTCTACCACGGTGCCACAGAAGCCACAGTCTCCAGGCGGTACACACTGGGAGTAGAGGAGGCCATCCGTGCCCTCAGATAGCCCCGCCGTGCTGTCTGCTCACTTCAGGAGCCTCTGCTACTCTGCCCAGGCTGCAGCAGAGATGTCCTTTCTTTTTGTTGGTGGAATTTCCAGTAAGAAGTAATAAATGCAAGAGTAGGTATAAAAAGGTTCAGCTCTAAGTGACCAAGGCCTTAAAATAACAGTGACTTAAAAAAGAAGTTTCTTTCTCGTGTGAAATCTGGAAGTAAGCAGTGCAGAGTCCTGTTCTGCAGAGCCTTCTGGGACCCAGTCTTCCAGGTTTGTGCTCCACACAGCCCTCTTCTCATGGCCCAGAATGGAACTTCAGCAAGACATTCGACCTTTCCAAACAGCAGGACAGGTACAGGGGGAAGGATGCAGAAAAGGAAGAGGGAGAAGGGCAAGGATCAAAAGTCAGGGGCTTAGAAATTTCCAGAACCCTGCCCACAACTGCTCCGAGCTTCATGGAGGATAGGAAATGTAGTTAGCTTTGGACTGCCACATCAAATAAACATCCTAGTACTGTGAAAGACAAGGAGAAGAACAGTTAATAGGGTCCTACAAGAGCTTGCATAAAGTGTGGGGAAGAGGCAAAACATATGGCCCAGGTTGAATTGGGAAGCCATGGTGGCTGTATTGGTATCCTTTGTGAAGGGCACCTGAGTTAGTATTTATCCATTCATTCGCTCAATAGATATTTATTAAGCAGTTACTATTCGTTGGTTGCTGTTTTATATACTAGTGATGTAACGGGGTACAAGGAGAATATTGTGGTGAAAGCAAAAAGGGTTGCTCTCAGAATGATAAAGAAAGCATCTGCTGGGGTGAGGGTTGCTGCTGCGGGGTGTGAAGGAGTGAATCATCAGAAGATGTAGAGTGAGACATGTTCTAGGCTGGGGAACAGCAAGGGAGAAGGCCCTGCGGTGCAGACACATTTCATGTGCCCAGGATCTATACAAAGAGGCAGCAGCCGAGGCTGGAGCAGCAGGAGCCAAGGGAGCATGGTGGAAGGCAACGTGGTAGAGAGAACCAAGGACAAATCTCATAGGGCCTGGTAGGCCATAACAGGGGGTTGGAATTCATTGTCAGTGTGATGGGAAGTTCTCAGTTGGCTTTGAGCAGGGCCGTGGCATGATTACATTTGGATAGACCCATAATTAGGCAATCCAGTGTCACAGATCTATCTGTCGGCCTGCTGAATAACGGTCTTGGGCAGAGCTCCTCAGTTCTCTGACGTATTTGGCCATGCCTCCCTACCAGTGATTCCACTTGGTTCTTACATCAAAACAAGTTTTAGCCTACCATTGGGAGATTGCTCTAAATGGTTGCATTGCAGATGGGAAGCACCCCCACCCCTGTGCTGACTTTCAAGACCCCAGATGTCATTCATATCCTATCAGCAAGTGTCTGGTTCATTCTGGGACCAGGTATGTCTGTATTAAAAGTCACAGAAAGACCCCAGGAACATTGTTAGGGATGAAGATCACGGAGACAGAATGCCAGTCTCTGCTGATTACTGTTTTCTGAGACTCCTCAGGTGCTTCACTCATCCCCCTCTGAGGCTTTCTCTGTGGCTTTCTGATGGCATTCTGCGGTTCCCCCAAATGTCCCTTCTGCTGTTGTAATGTCAGGACGAAGCCCCAGGATAAGCAGGATGTGGTTGCCCGCTGGCAGGCATTGCAGACGTCCTCAGTGCGTGAGGGCTGGAGTTAACCCAGTCTCAGCGTCTGCCTACCCAGTTTTCTCATGCAAAGCTATGTTGTACGGGAAAATTCCATCGAGATCATGTACCACTAAAATCAGCTTATTTTTTTCCAAAGAGGCAGGGGAGCTACTTCTTAGCAGAGCGAGCTGTAGAGTCTCACCGGAATGCAAAACACAGGCCTTTGTATTAGAAGTGAAATATTTAGATAGGGATCATTATGGAGCTCTTTTTACAGCAAGGCAGGCCTGATAAACAGAGAGAGAGAGCAGGGAAAGGAAGCACAAAGGAGGTAATAATATCTGATTAGCTAAGCAGCTGGATAACTGAAAGAGAATTTGTTAAAAACCTATCAAGACATCAAAGCTAGAAGTGAGCCATTCTGTAAGCCCAGCTACTCATGGAGCCGTCCCTGGAATATTACCCAGTGTCTAATTTGCTGCTATTTTTTCCCCTAGCGCCACTTCTTCACTAAGGAATCTGGGCTGTGTAACCTAACCCGTAGCTGTCGTTGGGGCTTTTTTCCATCCCTGTCATGGCAAGGGATCCCAGTGTGGAGTAACTAGGTTGGTATTCTAGTCATCCCAGTAGTACTGGACCACAGTGAACAAGTGACCTCGTGTTTCTGGGGACAGGCGGGAAGGAACTTGAGAACTTGATCCCCTTGAGGCCCATGGAGGATTGCTTCCACAGAGCCCAGGATTTTGCAAATGACTGGTTTCCTAGAATAGGGCACTTCCAAGCTTCTTTGGTTTTCTTCCTTCCCCACCGCCCCTTAGCACAGATCTACTTTCTCTGTCCAACATAGAACGGGGGGCTTGGAAACCCGTGGAAGTCATGTTTCCTGTAAAGATCAGCTTCTGCTAAAGCAGAGCTGAGAATGATTTGACTATCATGAGGGCCTTCCCTTTGCCCGAGCTCTCCTGGTCCTCCTGGTCCAGGACTAAGTGGAGCTCCGTCAGTGCTTACTGTGGACGTGGTGGACTGGAGCTCCTTTTTGAAAGAGGGTGGCAGCTACTTGAGGGAATGTCTCAGCCTTCAACCTGAGGAGGACTGTCTGGCTCATGGAGACCCTGAGGACCTCCTGGGCATTTTTCTGTCTGGTGCTGGTGGTGAAAGCCCTCCCTCTTCCCCGACCCCGAGACACACCCTTGCACAGTGTTCATGCACAGAGGAAGTAGGTTCTGGGTCTCTTCAGATAAGGGCTTCAAAGCTCTGCTGCCACCTCTGCTGTCACCGTGGTGCTGGCTTCTACCACCTACGAGAGCCTTTGATCCATCCCTGCTGAACCCAGCCCCTCAGGGGGCTGATTGCTTTGAACCCGGGGGCCAGCAGTCCCTCTAGAACTCTAAGTTACCCTCCACAACCAAGGGAGAGGGATTCTTTTTGTCTCCCCTAAATTGTGAGGGGTACTTATTTTATCATCCTGTAGGATTCTGAAGAACGTTCCTGGAGATGTTTCAGGGCTGAGAGGCAAAGGATTGCAAACAGGAGCCCAGTGTCTGGGCAACTTCCTCTACAGCTTAGTATAGATAAACCACATGCAGATAGAAAATCAGAAGAAAGGGAAATTTATCGTAAGGCTGCGTGCTTTCTTATTTGGGGTGCAAGGGGAGTGGAGAAATCTGTCATGGATAAAATCCAACTTTAATGACAGTCTGAGGCCCTGAAGCACAGACATATTGCAGAGCTAATGTATTATTTTGTTTTTGTTTATTCTGCAGAAATGGGGAAATTTGATCTTTTAGTAGAATTACAAGCTCCCCTTTTATTATTCGCAGGCCCTAACATGCATGGCTGCCTGAGCCAGAGAGCTCTCGGTGATTTTAATACCAGCTTCTTTGCGAATCTAAACTGGTTTTCCAGCCTGCTCCCTGGCGGGCCGTGGGGGCTGTCGGAGTGGTGTAGTACATACTTAAACCTCCTGTCTGCTGGTGTTTTCGGGGCAGACCAGGGGCCTTGTTGTGATTTGCCTTAGTTCTGAGGACAAAGGTTGGGATTATTGGGGATTATCAGTGGGAGGTAGGCACGGATGGGGAGGAAGAGTCCTTGTCAGCTTTGCTAGTGGCCTTCTGGGAGTTGTTGCTCCCTGACCATCCCAGCTATAACCAATACGCCCTCCTTTAATTCCTAGATGTTTTCTGGATGTCACTCTCAACACTGCCGTTCAGCCAGGCCTGCAGGTTGGAATCACCTAGGAAGCCCTGACCTCTAGGCCCTACTCGTATTCGGGTTCCACTGATCTGGGCATGGCCTGGGCATTAAGGTTTTGACCTCTCCCCTTCACCTCAGTGATTCTGTGGGCAGCACAAGTTTAGATCTCCTGCCCTACACCCAAATCCTTTCCTGCTTCAAGATGTGGTTGGTAAGCTGATGGCTTCTTAGGTTCCAGAGCTTGGTTGCTCACCAGCTGTGTGACCTTGGGAATGTTTTATGGGCTTAGCTTCCTTGTCTGTGACCTAGCAGAGTAACTGCAGTGTTCATAACACTTACCACTGGGGGTTGTCGTGAAGATTCAACTCATTTCTTTTCCCTGGGAGGCTACTACGAGTGGACAGTGTTATAGGAACTGGGCTTCAGCTGGGGAAGAAGGATAGCTCAGAGGCTCTGCCTTTGTGAAGACAGTGGGAAAACAAACAGACTTACCAAGATCTACTGTAATGTCAGTGCCAGCATTGGGGGAAGCATGACAAGAGGCAGGGGATGCTGCCCTTAACATGCATGTTCGGAACCTGGCTGTCAACAGTGTGGCACCAGCGTGTAGACTCCATGGTGGTGTCTTCAGTATTGCAGCTCCTGCCACGCCCATCACTCAAGGGGAATGAGCTCTCCGTGTGAGCTGTCTTTCTAAAGAGGTTAGCAGCTCCCAAAGACAGCAAAGACAGACCTCAAACTTTGTGCCGCCAAGCTGGGGCCTGACTGCTGTGTGTGTGCTGAATGCAGGCACCAAGCTCTATGCGCAGGTTCTCAGTGAGCACCGATTCAGAGGGAAGAGGGAGCAATCCAGTGTTTCACTGACCCCAGGTACAGCAGATGTGCATGAAAGCCCTGCAGCCTGGCAGGGACTGTTCAAAGCACAAAGAGGCGAAATACGAGGAAGCCTCACCTCTTCCTTTATCTCCTACCCCACAGCCACTACAGTTTCTTCTACTAATGTCAACACTGCCATTAGCATTCCCCACGAGACAGGCGCCAGGCTAATGCATTGTACGCATCCTCTCCTTATGTCCTCACTGGGCGAAGTAGGTGTTGGGTTTTGTAACCCTACTGTACATTTGCGGGAGCTGGGGCTTTGCCCTGTTATAATTTGTTCCTGGTCACACCAGGATGCACACAGTCAAGTAGAAAGTCTTTCCTCTTACCTGCATTATTCTTTCTCCCTGAGGGAGCCAGCACGCATATTGAAGGCCTACTGTGTGCCAAAGATGGGCATTTATTCATGAAATCATTGACCCCTGTATCACTTTCTGCTTCCTCTCCCGTCCAACCCATTCGACACACAGGACCCAGCAGAATTTTAAACCAAAACGGAGAAATCAGGTCATGGCATCTTCCTGCATGAAATGTGCAGGGATTTTCCAATGATCTGAATAAATCCAGGCTCAGCCTGCATGGCCCGCCCTCATGCCTGCCCTGCAACCTCGTCTCCAGTCTCTCCCATTTTCTCCCTACGTCTGGCCACACGTCCTGTTCCTGGGCCAAGTCAGACTCCTTCCCTCCTCACCTGGGCCTTGGCCTTGTCCATTTCCTTTGCTCACAAAGCTCTTTCTGCAGCGCAGTCTCCACAGTTGGTCCATCTCTTCCTTCTGCTCAGATGGAATCTTCTCACTTCCCTGACCAACCCTTATCTCATTTTGGCACTCCTGACACATAGCAGAATCTGCAATTACTTTGTTTATATTTTGTGTACTTGTATTTTTTTCTCCCCTGTGAGATGTGATACAGAGAGTGGACTCTCTGTTCTTATTCAGAGCTGCCACTTGACCCCAGGTCAGTTGGGCATGGTGGCTGGCCACCTCCTCTTCTGACAGGGGAACTAAGACTAGACAGAAGCCACTGAAATTCCAGGCAGAACCTGGGAAGGGAACACAAACTCTGCTTGATGATGCCTGAAGCCACCTTCTTCAGGAGGCTATTTCTTAGGTGGGCTTTGTAGTATGAGTGGGCCCTGAGTAGAATCAGGCGGCAGGGACTAGGGAAAGGCATTGCACTGGACAGCGCATAAGGTTAGGTGGAATGGAGAAGAGCGAGTAGGAGGACTTGGGCAGTGAGTAGGGAATAGTTTCTCTTGCTGGCCTGGCCCTCAGACAGAAGGAGGGCTGTGATGTGAGAGGGTCCTGGGGTGTGCACCCATTCCGGGGTAACTACTCAGACCCTGGACAGAACTCCAGTTCTGTCACCTGATAACTTTGTGACCTTGGGCATCTTCCTTAACTTTATCCGTAAAATGGGTATAATGATATCTTCCTTTTGGTGAGAATTAAATCAGACATGGTTCTATATACACTAAAAAGTCCATAAATGCTGTCTTAGAGCAGCTTTAGTGAAAGGGGCTGGAAAAGTGTACCCAGGCTCCCTGGAGAGGCATGGTCCTCCCTGCAGACCAAGGCCTGACTTAAGGTTTAACCCCTAAGAACACCAATAAAATGCACCTAAGCCGTGAAACAGTAAAAAAGGTTAACCCTTTGTTTGAGGTGCATGAATGGCTTTTCAGAAACTGCTGGTTGACATTTTTCTGTCATAAACAAAACACGGAGTCTAACAACCATTCAGAAAGCCAGTTCCATCTGTGCCAAGTAGCACCTTCATTCCCTAGGAAACAAAGCTGGAACCTTCCCTTGCAGTTCCACCGACCATTTGCTTGATGATCCAGCTTGAAAGTGAGAGCACACAGTGGGGAGACAGACACCTGACTGCAGCAGGAGGCGCAGCCAGGCCAGGTGGGGGCTGCCGGCCCTTCCCACGTGCCCAAGCAGCTCCACCGGCTCAGCTGGCCCTTTGAATGCTGGCCCTGAGTGGGAAGGGCTGCATGGCTGGCCCCACCCACTGCAGAAGGCTCTGTTCATCCTTGGGGGCAGAGCTTGGACAGCTGTGTGCTGGGGGCTGGGTACCCGCCTCCTTAGGAACTTGGGTAGGCTCTAAGATAGGCTTTGTCCTAGCACAGGCATCACTGCCCTCCCTTTCCCCAGAGCCAAGCTGTGGACATGGGTCCTAGAGAGGCAAGAAAGTCTTGAAGGAAGGAAAGGGCAATCCTAATTACTGCCTGGTAAACAGTCCTCATTCCCAAACCCAGCAGGTCACCTAGCGGGTGATGTGTGGGCAGTGATTCATTAGAAAGCTGTGTGCCCTGATGGTACAGCATGAAGTGGGAAAGAGAAACGGGACTTAATAAATCATTCCTCTGGCACCATTGCCAATATACCTAAATCTGTAGCAATTTACCCCAAATGAGGAAATAATAATGTCATTTTCCACCAGCCTTTTCCTGGAAGAAAGTTCTGTGATGGAGGGTAGACAGCTGTTTAAAAATTTTCTGGGCTGTCCCTTGTTAAAGGTTGGTGTCGGTGAGCTCTTCCCCAGCGTCTGCCTCTCCGCCCCTGGGCCTTGTCCACTGCGGTCTAGGGCTCAAGCAGTGAAAGGGCGCAATGGGAGAGAATTAGATGGAGTTCTTTGCTATTTTGGATAAAGTACATTGACACCAGTTTTTTTTCTCCTGAATATTGAGTCTTGGGCCAAGTTATGGAATATAAGATTGCTGGGTTTTGCTGTTATTACTTGCTCTTCTCTGCTGCTTTTCCTCTGGAGGTCCTGCGTAATTTTCAAACAAGTATTCCTGTTTTACAGGTAGGAGATAGTAAGTGGTATGGAACAATGTAGGGCTTTTTGCAGAACAACTGAAGGTTCTATATATGCATTCAAATAAAGTCAGCCCCTGTTGCAAGTGGAATCTAAAATACACAGAAGTGTAAATATAATTGATATTTATTTCCCATCCATGTAACCGTCCTGACATGGGTATCCCTGGTGGCTGCACGACTTTCTCCCCTGCCATGATTCCGGGCCCAGCTCTTTTTATCTCGTAGCTTTGCCATTTCCTAAGCCTCCTACCTCTCTACATCTACCCAGCCCAGGAGAACAAGACCCAAAAATTGACACACACCTGCTATGGTCATGGGCCATTGCTAAGAACTAGTCTTGTGGCTTTAACTAGTTGCAAAGGGCATGGGAGTGGCCAGGAAATGTAGTACTTTGCTGGGCAATTGCTGAACCGTGACAGCTCTGTGCTGTAGAAAAAGGATCATGAGCTTGGTGGATAATTAGTGGATAATAATTACTGCCACACCTCAGAGTGAGTGTCACAATTGTGACAATAGGGACATGGTCTTGGCGAAAGTCACATTGTCAACTCTGGGGTCTGGAGTGGGGGCCCAAATACCCAGACCAGCATTTTCTTTTAACTGCACTAAGGTAGAAATGAAATTGTTGGGTTTGAGGGTAAGCAGACAATGGCCAGCTAAAGTAAAATTGACAGACCAACCTTCTGTCTTTACTAACATTTTTGGTTCATGCTATAGACAAGATCTCAAAAATCTCTCTTCACTTTACAAGAGGAAAAAAAAAAAACCTTTGTCTTTTCATAATTGCAGACCTGCCTTGGGTCAAGCCAGGTCCTTTGTACTTGTCCTGGAAAGCTAACACACAGTTTTGCGTCACGTCATTGTGCGGCTGACCGTGTAACAGATGCATAATAACCTGCGTCCAGGTGGCCGTTCATGCCGCACTTGCCCTGGAGGAAATGTCGGCGGTGGGACTCCATGGGGCACTTTGTTGAACTGAGGAACCAACAACTCTGCCCCATTTCTCTCCCCTTTTTATTGCCTCTGAGCAGCCTTTTTCTATTCTAATTTTAGTAATGTATTATTTAATCATTAGGCAGTTGACTAAGTTGTATTTATGGCCATTGTTCTCTCTGAATGCCTACTTACCAAAGGAAAACAGTTGCAAACAAACACTTTCTTCCAGGAACTGGTTCCCAGTAGGGGGACTGGGTGACAGACCTCACTGTTGGGGGTAGTTTGCACCTGGATGCTGGGGAGCAGTCAGGGACATGGGGTGGGGATGACAGGGGTTGCTGCTGAACCCACTGACCCGACATCGAGGCCTAGTCAAGGAGACATTGAACTACCAGAAATTGCTGATATTCGGCCATTGTTGCCCTTCAAAATGGCAATTTCATTGTATTCAAACTAATACTAAACTGGGTTTCTAATGAGGCTTTTGTCCCCAAGGCTAGAGGGTACCCTTTCCCCCACCACTTCTCATGTCCAAGGCCTCTGACACGCTCATGTAGGGGTTTCCCAGAATCAGCAGAATCAGAGGTGATTAGATCCACCTACAGGAGCACTCAACCACGGTCATGGTGAATTCAGACCATGGACTTACAGTGCAACTGGCGCGCCAGCATGGGTGTGGCTGACAGAGGAGAAAGTCAGTGTCAAGAATTGCTCCACAGAGGGCACCTGGCATCTGAACAGAAGCTACTGACAAGTGGGAGACGCCCTGGTTGGTAAAAGGTGCCAGCAAGGGCATTTCAGCAGAGACTGGGAGGCACACTGAGGGCTGGTTGAGAGCATGGGATCCTGGAATGAGGTTCAAATCCTCAACCCACCTCTTACTGGCTATATGAGCTTAGGCAAGTTACCCAACTTCTCTGTGCACCAGTTTCTTCATCTGCAAAACGGGGGTGATAATAACAATAGCACTACAGCTCACTGACAGGATTAAATGAGTTCATGTATGTAAAGTGTTGAGCACCACGCCCAGCACCACGCAAGTCATTGCTTTCATGTAGCACTCTGAGGCACTGAATCTGTTCGACGAACAGTGAGAAATTCAGGTTGACGAATTGGGGGTAAAGGAGAAGTCGGTTCCGGAAGGTGAGACTTAGACCACAGGACACAGAGATTTGGATGTGGTGCCCAGACCCAAGAAAGTCCCCAGACTCCACTGGCTTTGTAGTCCCACTCTCTACCCTTCCACGCTTTCTCCTGCCCCTCTTCCCATTTTCAAACCTTTAGTCCTTTTATTTCTAGGAAATGGACAAGTTTTCTCATCGTACTTTTTAAAAAAAATATGTGTGGCAGTAGAGAATTTCCCCACACTCCCAAGGATACCTAGAGCACTTTTCTCCTCCAGTTTGCTGTGTGCCGGAGGGTGGTGAGAACGCTTCAGCACAGCCCCCCGCCCCCCCGCATCTGTTTCTGCTGTCATGTTTTTGATGGTGCGAGGTGTATCCTGGGGCTGGCTGTGTTCCTGGGAGTTGGAAGCTTGCACTGGAGGGTTAAATCAGCAGCAGGAGAGCAGCACACCCAGCAACCTCAGAAAGAATAGGAAATGATGCCCCTGTAGGGAGCAGAGAGCTGCTTGCTTTTGGTGTATTCCAGTACCAACTTAAAAAAAAAAAGTTCCCCTCCCCCTTCTTCCTGCCTTCCCACAACACACCTTGTACTAAATACATTTTTCAGACCTGACTTTGTGCAAACACAATGTTGTTCTGCAAGCATTAAAAGGCAATTTAGTACTCAAAGGATTAAAAGCTCATGTTAAATTGAAGACTACACTTGGCATAAACATTAAAAATTGACAGAACACCCTGCACATTAACTGCACCAGGGCTCCGTAATTAGCATTTAAAAGTAAAACATCATTTCCTTACTGTTTCCTACTTACTCATTTATAATGCGTTTATTATAATACAGATGTGAGCAGGAGGCTTTCTACCATCATCAGCGAGTGAAAAATATACCTGTGCAGAGAAAGAAACTGGGATTTATTAATCCAGCCTAAAAAGCAAAACCAATAAAGATGTCCCTCGCTGTGCTGGTTTGAAAGCCTCACAAAGCTCTCCCTTTGGAAGATTGACAGAAGGCCCCCAGACAAATCACCTTGATGTTTCTTTTCCTCTGTTAGCCTTTCACCGACAAACACTGGGCAGAAAATCCAGCCGGGCTTAAGCCAGGCACAAACCGGTGGCTAAAATCCGTGGGTTGGCAGGTCTCCAAAGGAATGTGGAAAGAGCTCGTTGGCCCATTGCTGAGGCTCCTTCAAAACTTTGGGAAACTGGAGTCCAATTTTCCAACCTGCAGTGAAATTCTGCTGACTTCACACAGATGGCTGAGTTTGTAAATGAGGACACCTGTTCCCGACACCTTTGGGCTCCTGCTTCCATTTCAAGCTTTGTATTTAGCATGATCAAATTTGTAAATCTGAATGCAGTCCAAATCCGATCTTCCTTTCTTCCTCCTGGCCGGTTCCGGCTGTGCCGCCGTGGCTGTTTGCGCTCACGCTGGCCTCTCTACCCCCTCAGCGGGCCGGGTGGTAGTTCTCAGACTCCAGTGTTCCTCAGTCACCGGAGCTCTCACTCAACCGCAGCAGCAGACCGAGCAGAGCAGGTCCAGGATGGGGCCTGAGACTCTGCGTTTCTGCTACACTCCGAGGTACTGCAGGCCCCCGGACCACACTTTGAGTAGCAAGGCTGAACAAAGAGTCTGAAATCAATCTTCAGTTGTTGAATTCAGAGCAGCAGAGGTGGAGGGCCCTCAAAGAGTGCCACGTCCCTGCGGTCCACCCGTGGAGATTACAAAGGTAGCCAAACATGGTTCTTGCCCTTAATTTACTCGAGAAATGTCTGAGAATTCATTATCTTTCTCAGCTTTCTCTTACTGGAGCTCATTCATAATGCGACTGAGGACACCTTCCCTTGATGTTATCTAGAGATCCTGACGGGCATGTTCTGCTAAAGCAGACCTCCCTGGCTGTCCCCAAGTGGCCTCACATTCCCTGGCCAGGCCACCATAAGTTTATCAGGCTAGCCAGTTGACAGGACAGATATAATTTCTGGGCTGCAAGGCCAGTCTGGGTGAATGCATGACATAAGGGTGTTAAAAGTGGAGGAGAATTCGGAAAATAGATTTCACTCTTGTCAGAATGGTGCCAGGGGCTGGCCCAGCCCATGAAACGCCTCAGCCCCGGAGGATTTGGGCAGTGAAGCACGCTTCCCTGGGGAGGGGGCAGCAGCTCGGGAGAGAGGAGGGCTCCTCCCAGAGCCAGCTTCCCAAGGAACCAATTTGGCATCTGCTCCGTGGCAATCTCTTAAAGGCAAAGAGAGAAAAGAGGAGGCTTTAGTGCAGATGTGGGAATATTCTGACATGAGCAGGCCCCTTACATTTTCTTTTCATCGTTTTAATGATTTTTTTTTAATTCCAGAAATGTATTCATGTCCCTGCATGACTGGAACATGCTCCTTCTCATGAAGAGCCACGGGCTAAAACACACCCAAAGAGCAGTCGGGAGCAAGGCTTGCTGGCTGAGGACAGGAGCCTGGGTTCTGAGTCAGTCTCGTAGCTAAGCCTGGCAGGGCCTGGAGGGTGGCAGCGTGGGGTTTGCAGGTTCGTTAATTACCATAGTGTTTTTATGGGAAGATCCTTGGCTGTGTTTGTGGGAACAGAACCTTGGTTTTAATTACATCCCTTCTGGTTATTCAGATTATATACTTCTAAGGATCTTGTTTCTCTGGCTCTTGTCTACCCAACAGAGGTACAGAAGAGTTCAACAGAGAAAATGCCTGGGCACTGTTTACATAGATATAAGAGAGAGAAGGTTTTTAAAGCTGAAAGGGACTTAATGAGCTAGTCCAGTTTGCTCAACTTGTAGATGAGAGAACTGAGGCGCAGAGAAATTTCAGTGACTTGCCCAAGGTCACACAGCTGGGACCGAAACCCAGGTCTCCTAACTCTCTCTACTTCCCATGTCGTACTTGCCTGCTGATAATTTTTTTCTTTTTAGATTCTTAATAAAAGCTGCGATCAGAATTAGACAAAAAATAATAATAATAATTAGACAAGTCTTTGTCCCTCCTTTGAGTGTTGAGGGGTTGCACGAAGGGCCGTACTTACAGTACTTTCTTACCGGGTTCTTCAGCACAGTGGCGCTGAGGCTGCGTCAGCACTGCGTCTGGCAGGAGAGCGAACGCAATTAGCAGATTCAAATAGACACGGGCATCTTGCGCAAGTTAATGGGGGATCCCTCTTGAAGCAAAGCAAGTGGGGGCACCGGGCACTTAAGATTGGAAATGTAAAATGAGTGTGAGTTGCACACTTGTGGAGTGGCCAAGGGGAGCCCTGTGTTTTACTTTTCAACAAAGCACAGTCCATGCCGAACCACCAAGTGGCATTCTCTGTAGGTGCGCCTCGAGTGGAGTGTGTGTCCTCCCTGCCAGGAGGACGATTTCCTGCTCCCTTCTGACTCCTTGTTATTGTCTGAGGACCTCCTCTTACAAACACTTATTTAATAATGGCACTTGGCTTTTTAATATTTTATTTGATTTCTGTTTTATGGTATTTTTAATTGAACCCTGTTTTAATTGCCTTTTCTGCACACCAAGAGCCTGAGTGAGGAAGGAAGGCTTTATAAATGAAATGATGATTGTTATTACTTCCTTTCTTTCTGTTCTGTCTTAATCAAACTATAATTGATTCCATCCACATAGAAGCCCTGATCCTCATCTGTGTCTCTATGTGTCAGAAAACAGGAAGTGTAGAGTAAGAAGCCTGAAAATTTGAATCCAACTGAGAAGAAGAATTGTCACCATTGTTACCAAGTGAGGAAAGGAGACCCGGCTAAGTTCTTGCTGTCAGGTTGAGCCGTCGAAGCAGAGGGAAGCTCTTCAGACCCATCTACCCAGAGCACTTGAGTCCTGGCTGTATAGCACACAGGTGGACAAGGTTCCACTGAATCAGGAGCTAGAAGTGACCTAGGAGAGACATCAGGTCCCTCCCCTGGGTGCAGTCGCAGCCCAGGGCAGACACAGTTTATCACATACATGCTTGGCTGTGGCCTCCATAAATAAGGGCACTGCCTTTATAACTTTTCAGATTCTCAAGGGTGGCTTTAAGTTGCCCTTAGGATAAGAGAATAAACAACCCCATTCCCAGAAACTTCCACCCTCCTCTACTACCCTCCGCAACTCCAATCCTATTAAAAAGAACTTTGACCTAATTTTTGCCCTACCACTGATTGCAGAGTGACCGCAACCACTGCAAAGGGGCCTCAGTAGAGAATCAGGAAACAATCCTGGCTCACACAGAGATGGACTTCTAGCCTTGCTGGGTCTACCTTCTTCCCAGCTGGGTGTTCAGTGGGCAGCTATTATTCATCAGGCTTGATAAAAAGACTTAGAGTTGATGGTCAAAAGAAAAGATTGCCAATCCTGGTAACTTCTTGATGAAGGGAAAATTAAATGGATGGTTCCAGCCCTTAGTAATATCTTCGTCTCCTTGGGACTTGCTAAAACAGAGTTTTCTTATTTCAAAAGCAATACAAAGATTTGACTCCCTGCTATGTATAGTAAACTGGGCTAGGCACTACAGGTCAGGCAAAGCAAATATAGTTATCTTCTTTACCCATCTACTTTTATTTCAGCAAGGATACTAATTTATGTCAAGGGTGTGCTTTGCACCAGACCATATACCCTGTCTTCTCCTATCAGCCTGGAGTGTAGCAAGTAATCATTCCACCCCACCCCATGACTGAAAAGGGAGCTGCATTCAAAGAGGTTAAATACCTTCTCCAAGATCTGTACAGCTTTGGAGGGGAAGTTTGAAAGCCAGTCTCTGTCTAACCTGTTCCTTAGCATTGTCAACCTAGAAGAATGTGTCAGATGGCTTGACACAGAGCTCTGCCTTGGACCTGGCCTCTTTAAAGCCTTGACATGGGTGAAAAGAGACAGTGGAAGACTGGGAGGAGACAGTCAGTACTCAGAAAATACCCCAACAGGCTATTTCACCTGAGTGAAAGCCACGGCTATGAAGTGGGGAGGGAGGAGGAATGAAGTGTGGGCAAGAGAGCATCCAGGAATCTGGTGAGCTGGCATTGGACTTGGGGGCAGGAAGATGGACCAGGTCAGACCATTGACTGGCCACAGGAAATGCCTATGTGTTTATTTTTGGAAATGCTGATTTTTGAAGTGCTAATAGGACACTTAGTACCAGCATCCAAAAAATGAGTTGGAAGTGTGGGTCTGAACTGCAAGAGAACTGTGGAGCTGAAGATTCTGCAGTCACCTGTTGGGGAGTTGTGGTAGAAGCTGGGGGATCGGTAAGAGAGCGTCTCCTACTTCCTTCTTTCTAGACATTGAAGGGGGACCTTGAAGAATACGACTGTTAAAGGTTAAGAGAACCAAGAGAAGGCAACCTCACTTCAAGAAATAAGAGGACAGCCGTGGCTGGTGTGGCTCAGTGGACTGAGCACTGGCCTGCAAACCAAAGGGTCATCAGTTCGATTCCCAGTCAGGGCACATGCCTGAGTTGTGGGCCAGATCCCCAGCAGGGGGCGTGTGAGAGGCAACCACACATTGATGTTTCTTCCTCTCTCTTCCCCCCTCCCTTCCCCTCTCTCTAAAAATAAATAAAATCTTTAGAAAAAAGAAATAAGAGGACAATAATTGTTCATTGTCATTGTGCAAAAGGGACAGACAGGAAGGCAGCAACTTCTGCAGAAATAGAGACAGAAATAGCCAGTGGATTTGCTGACTGGGGGGTCCTTGGCCGGAGACCTGTTAACCTGATAAATGTTAAAGGCTGGTGTTACTCTTTTGTTTTGGTGGCACAGCTTTAGAGAAGGTGAAGAGATAACAGTCATCGACTTGCTAAAAAGAGTGGAACTCAGGGATTTTTAAAAGCAGGACAGATGAAGCTCTAACACCAGTGAAAACAATGCTGCTCTGGTATTTATAGAACAGTCGGATAGAAAATTAGATGGGAGCTCAGCTGGCAGTTCTAGCCCAGCTTCGCAGAGGGCAGTTGCTTGATTGGGTCAGTCCAGCCTAGAAACTAATCGGACTCTAGGGAAACTGATTAAATTATAACACAGATCCTCCTGTTTACTGTGAGTAGAACCACCAGTCCCAACCAGAATGACTTATGTGCACTAGTTGGCACGTTTGCTCCTGAAAAATAATCCCCAAGGAAGCCAAATGGTAATCAGAAGGTCACTTGGTGAACTGGGACTGTAAGAACAAGAGGTCCAGGCAGAATTGCCCGTTCCATCCAGTGTGAGCCCCAATAGTGCACAGCATGGTGCTTTATTATGCTTTCTTATTATACGTACTTTCCAGTACGGGCCTGTGGGTTCTCTTGAGAGCAAGTATTCTGTGTTTGTCACATATTAGAGGCACTGAGTAGACGTTTATTGGAGGGAGAGAGGAGGGGGCGGATGGATGGATGGATGGATGTTCAGACCAAAAATCACGCACAAAGATGGGTGGGTAGATGAGAGGATGATGTGATTTAATTTTAGCTTTCTTAGTCCTACTCATACTTGGATCGTGACTCCGGGAGTTCACGTGAAAGTCGCTTGGGTTGAATTGGGGTCGTTCTGGATCTCTTCAGCCATGAATCTGTGGGTGGTTTTGGGGGCCACTTCCACAGCTGGCATGCTAATTTATACACGTACAATGTGCTCCAGACTCCCTCTGGAGTTAATGCGGTGCTTTTTAATATATATTTTTAAGTATAACCTTTATCCTAGAAATTGTGAGAGAGGCTGGTGTTACAAAGCCCACTTGACCAATGAGACCTAGAGCCGGGAAGCCACAAGCGTGGTCAGAATGAATATGAACCAGGACTTGGGACTCCAAGGCTGTGTTTCATGAGCCTAACACGGCACTGGCTGCATGTTGTATGTCCCCACCGGTGACAGAGTTGCAAGGGGCCTGGTCATGTGTGCTCTTGATCCGTTGTTTTCATGATTAAAAGCTTAGTTAAAACATGGGGAGCAGTGTACATAATGCCCAGGTTTCTTCACGGAGGTTGTCCATTGTTCAGAGACTTTCTAGTTCACTTTTGCCGAAGCCAAAAGCCTCCAGGGCTCTTCCTCAGTTCATTTCCACCGTGGAGCTGGAACGCCCCCTCCTAGTGCCCAGTTAGCACAGGGCCGGAGGACTGCGGCAGAGGAGGAGGGAGGAATTTGCTTCTCCTCCACTGTTGGCTGTGTGGAGCAATTCTTGCCTGAGTATGGACCTTCCATTCCCCACTGACATTAGTCGTGACTCAGTTATTCTGCCTCTGTTCACTTACTTCTCTATAGACTGTAAGGACGTGAACACAGACCTATGGCCAAGCATTCTGATTCAGAAAAAAGCAAGAGGGGCAGAAGGAAAATAAACAGCAGGTGTCATAGGCAGTGCCTATTTTTTTTAAGGAATAAAAGTTAATATCTAAGAAGTGAGTGAAAATGACTGAATAAACGTGTAGTTTTCCTTTTTCTTCTCCGTCCCTTTGTGCTCTGACCCTCATGTGGCAGGAGTAAGTACACGCATCTAAGAACAGGCCCCAGGAGATGGCATTGGTGCCATGAGAGCCTTGCAAGAGGGGTGAGGAGGTGTCTTTGTTCTGTGTTATTTGGGGAGGGGGTGGAGGAGTTGAGGCACGTGGCCCAGAAGCTCACCTCTTAGAGGGATACTCCTGTAGAAACCTCCCCAGATCTGTGTTTCAGACTCAGTGACTCCAGAAAGTATTGGCAAGCTTTGACATGATCTTGAAAACAAGTGACAAAGGAGAAAGCCTTGCTTGGCCGTCGCACTGCCTTCCATCAGTGTTCATCCGCCGTGGCTCTCAGACGAGAAGGAAGCCCCAACACTTAAGATAGTCACGCTCTTTCAGTTCTGATGTAAAGCTAAAAGGCCTTTTCATTTTCCCTTCATGAGTCTTCGCTGCTCTCAGTGAAAAGAAAAAAACGTGCATTACTGACATCTCCCAATGTGGGTATTGACTAGTGGAAGATGTTACAAAGAAACAAATGTACTTTTATTCTACCAAACAGGTGCATTGACTCGGTTCATCCCAGGATGACCCAAGACGGATTTGGTTTCCCTGGCTCCCCCCAGTCCTCAAAAAAGCACGCACATGCATTGCCCTTTATAAATGACTCAGTAACAGAGTTAAGAATCTATTCTCCCATTACAAATGGGGCAAGGGTGGTGCTGTGCCTCAGGTCTTTGACCTGGTTTAGGAGCAGAACACACATAGGCTGGGTATGGAGTGGTGGTATGGTGCCCGTTCTGACGTGGCAGTCACCGCCAAGAGCCACCGGGTGGTTCTAGAACACCCTCTACAGACACGCACGCATTACCTGTAGGGAATGCAGCACATCTTGTGTTTCTTCCTGTCCCACCAATGCAGAGACTTCTTTTTGTAGGAATAGCAGTAGCAATGAGTGTTTCTGTGTGTTAGGTGCCTGCGTATGTGTGCATGTGCATTAGATAAAGAGGATCTGATCTCTGCAGCTAACAGATGCCAGGAGCCGTACCCTACCGAGAGGGTGCTGAGGCGCAGAGATTAAGGATCTCGCGTGATGCGCCCAGTCGTGATGAGGGAGGACAGGGATTGGAACCTGGTATGCCTCACACCGGAGCCCACACTCTTTCCACTGGAGCAGGTCACCTGGAATCCCGGAGGCCCGCTCCACAGGCCCCTTGATTGGGCAGCTCACAACACCCCTGCGTGGTTGCCCCACGGGCCCGAAGGGGAGAGGAGCGCCTGGCAAAGGAGGGTTCACGCGTCAGTGAAAATAGGTGTCCTAGCCTGTTGTCGTGCCTTCATAATCACAAATGTTCATTTCTTTCTTTCTCTCTTTTTAGGGATGGTGACTGACAGATTAATATATGTCTAACTACATGTCTCAGAAATCAAAAGGAAGGTGCTGTCAGAATCACTTGTCAGAAAATGAGATTAGGCGCACTTGTCACATGCTGAGGATTGCAGTCTCTCAGAGATAAGGTTTCATTTAACGAGGGTAAAAAGCCTCCTTTAAAAAACAGAAGAAGAGGGAGGGAGGGTGAGAGGGAGGGTGGGGTGGAGGAGAAGGAGTGATGATTTTTTTTCCTGGTGTCAGCCAAGTGTTTTATCACCTGACGTGATCCCGGGGCACCTGGTAGCCACTGATAATGGCAGCCGGCTTCCCCACTGCCTCTGCTGTGCAGCCACTTCAAAGGCGGCCGCTGTGACCTGCTTTTACCTCTCTTTGGAAGCCGAAGCTCCTTTTCCTGTGGGAAGAGGGAGCTAAGCATGTACTCTGGATTTGAAAGCAGGCTCAAGAAAGCACGCGGCAGAAAGGAAATATATAGTCACATTTCCCAACAAACCGTAAAGAATCCGCCGTGGATTTCGGTGAGGTATGGAGCTTGTCTGACAAGTGAAGGGCAACTAATGAGGAACAGAGCTGGATCCCATTGCAACCAATTGTGTTTTGTTATGGAAAATATGTATCAAGTTCTTTTGCATTTGTTGATTCTCTTAAAAGTGACAATAGTAAAAGCTGGTGGTGGGTGATGTGCTACCCTTCCTGTGCCCCACAGGTCAGACTGTCCACTTGCATCCTGTTACCAAGCGCGCCCGACACCTCAGGGGTGGCCTGTGCTACAGAAGTATTTCAAGTTACCCTCCCTGCATCATGGAAACAGCCTGTGAAATGAATTATTTTATTATGGAGACTGCCCGTGACAAAGCAGAAAATCCATATTTAAGACATGTTTACTCCAATTAGCTACTCAAAACTCTCTAGTGTAAAACAACAATCCTTTTATTATGCTCGCAGATTCAGGGGGTCAGGACTGTGGACGAGGAACAGCTCATCTGTGCTCTGGCACACCGGGGTGACGCGAGTGGCTGGGGCTAGAATTATCTGGAGGTGTCTTCCCTCACATGCCCCACACCTGGGCGGGATGACTCTCAGCAGAGCGAGGCCGGGACTGTCCACCAGAGCACCTCCACAAGTCCTCTCCACGGTGCTCGACCTTCTCACAGAATGGCAGCTGGGTTCTGGGAGGAGTTTCCTGAAGGGTCCCTTCCAGAAAGCAAGCGACCCGAGAGATGGAGTCAGGAGCAGCAAGTCTTCTCCCAACCAAGCCCTGGAAAATGGGGCAGCTTCTGCCATTGCCTCAAAGCCGGGACGGGTTCCCCAGATTCAAGGGAGGGGATGTGTGGCTTCTTGGTGGGAGAGTGCAGAAGGATTTTCAGCCACGTTCCAAAACTGTCTTTACCCTACTACGGTTTCTCTCTACTCGTGCTTTCATGTACGGAATTCCCATCGACAAAATGGTTTGAATGTAGAGCATGTGACATTTGGATTCTTTACTCCTGATTTGACATAGTGAGTACTCTTTATTTTAAACACTACATACAGGATGGAGATAGGTATGTGGGGGGGGGGGATGACACGTTAAATCACCTTCGCTGGCTTGAGGGGCACGATTCACAGTCCTGTCTTCTGCTGCAAACAATGAAAACAGACTCCCGGCCTAAATGGGCGCCTGTCTCTCTCTTTCCAGTCCTTCTCCATTGCAGTTATCAAAAATAGCCTGTGCTCGCTGCCTCTGTTTTCTCAACACTTCCTTCTCCTGCAGTTCTCTTGGTGTCCACCAGCGATCTCCCCAAGGGCCAGTTCACCTGTCCCCTCTCTGTCCTTGTCTGCGGGGACCTCTAAAGCACTTGCCATTGTTCCCCTCCTTCCTCATTCTGCAGTGATGCTGTCTCTGCCCCCTCCTCCCGACTCGCCACTCGCTCTGTGGCTCCCGCTGACCCAGGAGGCATGGATGCTGTCTGGGTGCTGCCCTTGGTTCCGGTTCTTCCCACTCCGCAGCCTGGCTCTTGGCCACAGTCATATCTCCTCATCTCTTCGTAGCGGACACCTCACCTGACCAGGAGGCTGAGCCCTCTGTCCTGTGTTTCCGTCCCAAATTTCTGATCACAGTTTGGCTTTCGTCACAGTATTTTAGAGTCTACTGGTCTGAAGCAATTTCTTTTTTTTCTTGTTCTTCTTTTGTATTTAGTGAGAGTCTTATCCCAACGCAACTAGCAAGCACCGTAATGGCAGCTGGGGAAAGGGCCCCATTTCTATTTCTTTAAAGATTTTATTTAGCCCTGGCGGGTGTAGCTCAGTGGATTGAGCATGGGCCTGTGAAGCCAAGGGTTGCTGGTTCAATTCCCAGTCAGGGCACATGCCTGGGTTGCAGGCCAGTCCCCAGTAGGGGACACATGAGAGGCAACCACACATAGATGTTTCTCTCCCACTCTCTCCTTCCTATCCCCTCTCTAAAAGTAAATAAAACATTAAAAAAAAAAAGATTTTATTTATATTTTTAGAGAGAGGGAAGGGAGGGAGAAAGAAAGGGAGAGAAACATCAATCAGTTGCCTCTTGCACACCCCCAACTGGGGATCTGGCCTGAAACTCAAGTATGTGCCTTGACTGGGAATCGAACCAGTAACCTTTCGGTTCACAGGCCTGTGCTCAGTGCACTAAATCAGTACACTGAGCCACACCAGCCAGCGCAGGCAGTTTCTTTATATTCCCCCTCCTGCCCCTGTGTTCCTGATTTTAACTAGTTTCCTGAGCAGAGCTCAGCATTCCCTCCCTTTATCCTCCTTGCCTCTTCAGTATTTAGATTTTACTCACTTTTTTTTAGAGAGGGGAAGGGAGGGAGAAACAGAAGGAGTGAAACATCAATGTGTGGTTGCCTCTCGCATGCCCCCCAACTAGGGACTTGGCCTGCAACCCAGCCATGTGCCCTGACTGGGAATCGAACCAGCAACCCTTTGGTTCACAGGCCGGCGCTCAATCCACTGAGCCACACCAGCCAGGGCTCTTCAGTACATTTTTATTGTACCTATTCTTACTTTGCCATTTCAACTGCCTTCTCCTGTTGGATAAACTGTGTCTCCTGGGTCACTGTTCCTGGCGCCTCCCAGGACACCCATCGTACTCTGCCTTGCAGTCATCCGTGTGTTTGTCTTCTCTCCTGTAAATTCCCTAACGGCAATTAACACGCTTTGTTACTTTCTGGCACATAGTCCATAGTCAGTGAGAATATCCTCATTACTGACCGTATGAATGGCTTTAGTTTACTGTACACAAATTAATTATGCATAGGTCACAAACTCTTGGAGTTAAGGAAAGGTTTTGCCGAGATCTAGCACGGCCGGATCTCGCCTTCCCTGAGCCCTCCGGCCGAGGGCTAGCTGACGGAGCAGGATATCTAAGGAACAGTAACCACAAACAACTCCTGCCTGTTTACTGTGTGCTGGGGACTGTTCTAGCTAATGCGATCCTCACAACGACTCTGAGATAGGTACGTCATTCTTCAGTTCTACAGAGGAAAAGCAATGGCAGAAAGAGTCAAATAGCACTACTTTATTGTTAGTGGGGTGAGTGTCTGATACCCCAAAACAAGCCTCTTCGCAAGGCTGATGGTGCTAGAGCAAGGAAGTGCTTTCGGCTCCACCAAGCCCAAAGCAACTTCCAGAGCCCTAACCCACCCCCCACCCCCCCGCCCCCGCTCCGCCCTCTCAGCTGAGTCGTCACAAGTCCTGGGAGCGGAAAGAAGAGCCAAGCTTGTGCAGACAGTTTACACACAAGTGTGGTTTGTCAACACACAGGGACCGTGTGCACCAGGGGGCACGGCCTGGGGTCTCAGGTGCCAACCACTGAGTTCAGCACCATGACGAAAGCACTGGAAGGAAAGCTGGGAGGCACAGCCCTGGGTCAGCAGTGATGAGTGGGTGCCCTGTGGGTGGGGTGTCGTGCCTTCCTGCAGTGCAGCAGTAAGAAGAGACGAAGCGAATGTGACAAAACGTTGCCGGTCGAGGAAGAGAAGGGAAGGGTTTTGCCGTGTTACTCTTACCATCCTTGCATCTTTTCTGTAAGTTTGAGATTTTTTCACAATAAAAACTTGGGAACTATTTTAAACAAGAGCATAAAGAAGGTAACTGTAAGGATGGACGTCAACAATAAACACATTGTCTGAAGCCAGGAATGTTCTGGCCCATCAAGGGGGACTTGCCGAGAGAGAAGGGAAGAGGTGGAGTGGGAGACATATGGTGCTTCTTAGGGGGACGCTCAGCCTGCCCAGGAGGCTGAGCGAAAACTCAGTCTTATCCCTGGATCGATCCCACAGCCCTTCATGTGACCCAGACTTTCCATTACCAAATCCTGGGGATTTAAACCCTGATACTGTGGGCTCGAGTCTGGGCTCTGTCTCATCGGTTAGAGATCCATCCTATTGAGGCCACATGTGTCTATGCAAGAAGTTCTTTTCAAGCCAGACTTTCATGTTAAAAAAAAAAATCCTAAGAGGAAATACATGTGGTGCTCTTCCCCTTCAAGCCCAGTTCAGGCTATTTATTGTTTTATTTGATTGTTGAGAAGTCAGAAATGACTAAATTGGTTCCCAATGTGGCTGGCCTGCACATGCTTTGGCCAGGAATGGTCTGATGAAGACAAACCCCAGCTTTGAATTCAGCAACGTTCTGATTGGGGGCGGGGGCGGGGGTGGGGGTAGATCTAGGCAAGGGTATGGGTTTTTTTTCCCCTTTCTTTCTGAAGTCCTTCCCCTGTGGATTTCAGATTAAAGAGTGTGTGATGACACATTTACCCTTTTGGTTTTGCTTTTAAAACACAAGGCTGACAAGTGTGTTTAATGGGCCCGTGGCACCAAGTGACAGGGGCGCAGGGCTCAGGAGGCACGTGTGCCTTGACTGTTTTGATGAGGAAGTTAAATCATACTTGCCAGGTGGAAGGATTAAATACAAACCATAGCACACTTCTGACATTAATGTGATTTATCAGGAAACTCTAAGGTGGGGCGGGGGGGCAGAAAAGAGAAGTCAAACAAAACAGTAAGCCCTATATAGAAATTAAGAAAATGGAAGCAAGGGAGGGAGGTGGGTTTGGAGGGGGTGGGGGAGAGGGGTGGAGAGAAAATACAGACAACTGTAATTGAACAACAATAAAATACTTAAAAAAAAGAAATTAAGAAAATGGAAAGAGGAAATGTTATTTTCTAACACAATGACTATTCTCTGTTTATAATCTGAATACTGGATCCTTTAGCATCACTGGATCTTATGTATATGGAAGAGAGTGAGAGGGATTGTTCGTCCCAATTAGGGTGCCTTTAAATGATGAAGTTAAAGGTTCAGGGACTCACCCGAAGCCACACCACTTGGCACTAGGTCCCTTCGGAAACCCGGGACCTTTGGCTTTGCCAGTCTGGTCCAGCCCTCCTTCAGCACCTGTCCTCCCCTGTCATGGTCTGCAGAGGCCGTGCAACCAGTTTTTAAAACTCCCCAGAGCCTGCTGCTGGTGAGGATCAGGTCAGTTCTCTAATCCGCATGTAGATCAGCTGGTTGCACTCCTTCTCCTGGCCTTCTGGTGTGCCTTCAGACACAGCTACTTACCTCACAAAGGTACAAGTGAGCACTGGTAACAGAAAAATCCATCACCACTAGTGCGAATGGGAAAGCAACTCAGCACACAGCCCAGCAGAATGTTGTTTGTAGCTTGTTCTTTGTGTAAGAAGGACAACATCATAAATTAAAATAAAAGCTACCAGCCAACAACTGTATTTTCACCAGCCTCCCCTTTTCCAAGAAAACTCGTTGCTAGGAAAATACCGGTAGATTGCATTCTTAACTAGCCCCTGAAAGGAAAGTCTTATTACTTATAGGCGAGTGGCTATTTGAAAGCCTGGCTACAATTTTCCTGTTTTATTAACACTTGTAATTAAATCCGTCAACTCCCTCTAAGATTCTGTATAAATACCAGATGCTCACTAAGTTTTTTTTTTCTCCTGGAGAATATGAAACGTTGTAACCTAACAGTAGAGGAACTTCAAAGGAGGTGTGGACCTGGGTGAAAGTGAGCCCTGAAGGTCCACACTCACTTCTCTGTGAATTTCTCAGCCTGCCGCCCTAGGCCTACATGGGCCCCTTCCACGCCTCTTTCCTTACTGGTGGATGTTAAGTTAACATCAGGAGCAGATGGCTCTGAGTTGGGCATGGGGGACGGGGAGAATCCCACAGGCCTGGCAGGAGGGACGTGAGAAGAGCAGGAGAAGGCCATGCCTCTTGCTCCCTGGGTGGCTGCAACCTGCTTTTCCTGTGCTATTGACACAGTCCCGGCCAGCTGTCACTTAATTAATGCAATTGATCATATGGGGATCAGAGGAGGAAGTTTGGGATAGCTCTGGTCAAATCCTCCCTTTCCACTCCGGTGAGAAAATCCTCTTCTACCATGTGTGCTCCTCACGGGGGCGTCAGATACATAATATCATTGTGTTGCCCTTCCCTGTACAAAGAAGTGTAACTTTGTGTCTCAGAAGTGAAGGTATTTCAACAGTAGGCAAAGCTACCCCTCCCCTTTGGTTGTTCAAAATTAAATGTAGATGCTTAGAGTTGTCATTACCTGAAGAGAAAGCTGAGAGAGTGTCAAGTGAATCGTGAAAGAGAATAACATACCTGCTGGTGTTTAAACGGCAGTGTATGGAGTGTGGGTTTCTGAGCATTTGCAATGCAGAAACTGGCAAAGGGAGCTCTGCCACCCCCGCAGCGCAGTTCCAACAGGCTCACTTGTGTGCGTGTGTGTGTATGAATTTACTGAAAAATACTTAGTACTCCTAGAAGTACATTAGCTGAGTGTTCATATCATATGGGCAACCCCCAACCCTCCTTACTTATAAACTGCCCCTGACTTTGGGGTTCCCCCTCTTTTTGCCAGGCAGACTGCCACACGGGGGATCCATTATGGAGGTTTTAGGTAAGTCTCTAAGACCCTCCTGACTGTGGAAGGGAGCGAGGCTTGAAAGTGGGGAGCCGTGGCCCACGCCACCTCAGCTACTTTCAGTTTCTGTTTGAAACCGAAATCACAGAAGAGCTGTCACATGGCAGCTGTGCACTTGGTGGAAATGAGAATTCCAGATTTTATGCTGATTTGGTTTCAGGTTCCTTTGAACCTGCAGTTTCATGAGGCTGTGCTTAAAACAGCAATCTGTTTTAGATAAAAGAAGGGATTACTAACGACTTTTTAGTTTTGCAAACATTCGCAGCCTCCAGAAGGAAAGGGGGAGATCAGATTTATTCTTTCGTTAACACTGTCATGTTAGGTTTTCTTCTAAGTTATCAAATAGAAAACTTTTCCTGATTTTGGCAAAGATGTTTCCTATTTCAGGATTGCTGTTGTTGTTGCTGCTGTTACTCCTCTTTGTTTTGCTGGTGTCCTTTCTCTGACTATCACCCCTTGTAAAGGCCAGAAAGCAGAAGGTGATGTTCCTGGATGTGTCTCATCCTGGCACATGGTCACCTTCTTTCTTTTGCTGATTATTGGGGATAAATGAGATGGATGTTGCCTATTGCTTTGTAACAAGCTGCAAATTTAACAGCTTGAAGCACAATAATTATTTATTTGCTGACAGTTTTGCAGTTTGGTCAAGGCTTTGCAGAGACAATGTCTGTGTGTTCCACACAGCATCAGCTAAGGCAAGCTCAGCTTGGGCTGGAGGAGCCAAACCCAAGATGCTTATTCACATGACTGCAAGCTGTTAGTGGCTTTCAGCTGGAATTCGTCTAGGGCTTAGCTCCCAGGGCCTTAACTCTCTTCCACGTGGGCCTGCTTGGGCTTCCTCACAACATGGTGGACAGGTTCCAACAGGAAAGAAGCAGAAGCTTCTAGGTCTTCGTAACACCTACGCTCTGAAGTTCCAGAATATCCCTTCTTCTACATTCTGTTGGTTGGAACAGTTGCAAGTCCAGCCCAGATTCCAGGGTAGAAGACATAAGCGCCGCCTTCTCACAGAGGAATGGCAGGCGCATACAGAATTGTGGGAGGCCACCGTGGCTGATGTGAGCTTGTGATGATGTGGGTTTCTGTATTCCATGAGATCCCGAGCTGGTGGCAGTTTGTGGAAAGGACTTTACACAAAGGAGTCGAATTAATTTTTTGCAAGGATGTCTTCATTCTCTTTGTTTACTTGGCAGAGATGTGGTCATTTATTCATTAACTCGCTGATCTGACCACTGTTTATTGACCATCTCTTACATGTAAGACCTAAGGGTACTGTACTAGATGTTAAGGGGAATGATGACGTTATTGGTTGGGGGGATGGAAGCACACAGTCCCGGCCCTCCTGAGCCTTGCTCACCAAAGCAGGGTCTTGTTCCCAGGAAGGAAATTCTTGCCTCCAGAGGAATGACACTGTGCAGAGGTGAGCTGCGAAACAGGTAGTATATGTGAGACATTTCCTTGGATATATTTTCCTAAGGAAACCTTCAAGATAAGCTATGTTTAGAGCAGAAGAAGACATTGCTGGTTTAATTAATTTCAAACAAAGGTCTGTAAATGGAGACCATACAGGACCAGAGAGGAGCTGCAGGTCTTCGTGGGCGTGCAGGCCGGCCCTACTCCGTGTACCAGCAGTGTGTGGTCAGAGCAGCTGGCGCGTGGACAGCAGGTGACCATTTGCCGAGTGTCCTCATTCGATTCATAAAGTCACAGAGATGGAAGCCACTGTAACGGCCATGTTAGAGTTGACCACTCCATTCTGACAGTGTGGCAGGGATGGGGGAAAAAGTAAGACTTGCACGAGGGTAAAACATCAGAGACGTTGGTCAACAGAATGCTCTCAGGAGAGCTAAAGCAAGGGAGTTCTTTGCCTTTCTAGCTGCCCACCTCGTACCCCGGTGACTGTTTGACTCAGCAAAGCAGTAGAAGCAAATGATTCATTGTTGCCCAAGAATTTCTGCAGGTAAATGTCTGGACCATCTGGATACTCCATAATGAGGTTAAAATGGAAGCACAAAAGCCTCGTTAGGCCCATGTGTGTTAGTACAGACAGATAATAGAATTTCCAGGACTCTAAATAATATTGACATCTTTAGGTAGCGTGTTTCCAGGAGAAGAGAGTGAACCCCGTGAGGGACAGTCAGAGGGGAAGATGTGCTGGCCTGTGGTTGGCCACCTTTTTGTCACGTGACTTACGCAAATTACCTTCGTATGCACATCAATAATCTTCCTACTAAAAAGCCTGTGAAGGTAAACTAGGCCCTTATCCTGGTAGTATTCGCACAGCTTAATGACCGTTTTACTGTGACCTTTGGGATCTTGAAACTTCTCTAGATCAGTTTGTTTTGAGTTAGATCTAGAACTGACATATTTCGGCCCTAAGAGTATGTTGGAATTCCAGGTTTGGCCAAGGCAGTGAGAAGGCGAGACTCACCTAATGGAACGGACGCTAGAACATCGTGTAGTGCAGAAGGTGGTGGATGCTTTAGAACTGGGCGGTCGTCCCAATTCCCCACCTCCAAAGGGAATGCGAGGAATAGCAGTCACTCTGTTCACCTCGCAGGGCTGCTGTAAGGGCAGCTGGCATAACTGTAGACATCTTTGAAGGACGTGTGTTACTCCAGGCATGTACAGCCACACCTTTATGAGAGGCCGAGTCGTAGAACCAGTAAAAGATGTCATGGCGTATAATTTACGGCTTCTGCTTTTTTCTGGTCTAGAGTTCACTAGTTTATTAGTTGGTTTCTCTCTCCCTTCCAACTTCAAGGCCCTGAAGTGAAGATTAAAATTGTGTTTCCAGCCTGACCCAGACCTAAAATAGCAACTTTCCCAGGGACTTCAGTCAGTCCTTTGCCCTGGGACTAACGGAAGCCACAAATGAGGGTCCTGTAATTGACATAGAAAAGTGTTTTCCCTCAGTACAAAACAACTCAAGTTACAGTCATGTACCTGGTTTAGCTTGTTTAATGGGAAACATGGTTGGGGAGGCCAGGTAAGGCAACATCTCAATTTTCGGATGAATCCTTCAGGCGTCCACCCGAGGAAGATC
>PVKM010001636.1:0-74673 GCA_004027735.1 Carollia perspicillata
AAAGGATCAAAAAACTGGTACATGTACACAATGGAATTCTATGCAGCAGAAAGAAAGAAGGACCTTCTACCCTTTGCAACAGCATGGATGGAACTGGAAAGCATTATGCTTATTTAGCCAGGCGGTAAAACACAAATACCATATGATCTTACCTTTAACAGGAACCTAAGCAACAAAACAAACAAGCAAGCAAAATATAACCAAAGACATTGAAATAGAAAACAGGCTGACAGTAACCAGAGGGGAGAAAGGAGGGAATTTCAGGGCGGAAACAGAAGGGATAACAGGAACAAGTCTAAAGGACACATGGACAAAAACTAAGGGGGATGGAAATGGGAAGGAGGTGGGGAGCAATGTGAGGGTAGACTGGCATGGGAGTAAAGGACAGAAAACTGTACTTTACCAACAATTAAAATAGAATGAAAAAATGAAAAATAAAAGAATTCAATAAAATGCTATATATGGATATATGGCTGTTCGTCTACAGGCATGAAATTAAGTGCTGTGTATGTGTATGAGAATATTCAAAGATATGATCAATGCTATATGCATAGATTAATACAGATTCACACATATGAGGCTATTATTCTTTATTCTTTTTGGAAAGTTAGAATTCATTTTAGACTGTTAAAGTTTCTAGGAAGTCCTAGAGTAAACAAGCCTGTTGAGTTCTTTTTAACTGGGAATTCACCAAACATTCATCAATATTTAGCACAATACTTTCCTAAAACCCATCATGAAAATCATTCTGTTAGGCTAATAACTGGAATTACAAATTGGATGAGATAAGTGAATCATGACTCTTGAGAAATTTATAAGACATTAAATGCCTTGGACATGATGCTAAGATAAATGAAGTAACCATACTGCTGGCTGGCTGCTTCACACATACATACATATACACATATACATATATGCACACACAGTAAAGTGATTCAAAATGGATCAAAATGACTATGTATATACATATATATTTATATATGTGTACACATACTTACACATACACAGTAAATATTAATCTATTGGTGCATTTATTTAGTTTGGAGGTTTAGTTGGACAGACTAGAACTTTGACCTTGTGCCACAGAGAAGGGAGTCATCAGTTGTCTGACTGGCTGTGCTACCCTCACCTGTTCATTTAAAAAAAAAGAAGAAGTAAGGAAAGACATGTTGGCTACACAGAAGATTCTTCTAGCACCTTCCCAAAATACATTCTGTAAAAATAGATCTACAGGGAAACCTCAAAGAGGCATAAGCACTCGTTTTCCCTGTTTCGAGTGCAAAGAACCATGAGTCCCATGGTCAGTACCTTCGCAATGACATTCACCTGCAGAAGGTGGCCTCGCCTGCTTTCCTGTGACATTCTTTTACCCAGTACAAGTGGAAAAGATGAAAAGGGGTCAGGGTTCAGAAAAAACTTCACCCATAAATTTCTTTTTCACTTTTTAGTAGTCATTGTAAAAGATTCATTTTTAACATTTTTATGGTAATATGATAAACGTACAAAGTGAAAAGTAGTAGAATGGACCCATGTGTCTATGACACACCTTCCACAATCACCCACATTTTACCAATCTTGTCTCATATTAACCACATCTATATCCCTGTAATTATTAAATCAGTAGTACTATTATTATTTTGCTAGAATGTTTTAAAGCAAATCCTTAACAGCATGCATTTTCATCTTTAAATAGTTTAGAGTCCATCTCTTAAAGATAAGGAGTTGAAAAGACATTTCTAAATCACAATGACATTATCACACCCTACAAAATTAACTTTAATTCCTACATATTATCTTATACCCTACTTATATTCAAAATTCCCCAATTGTCTCAAAGTATCTTTTTATTTTTGGTTTATTTGAAGAAGAATCAAATGAATTGTGCACATTGCCTTTAACCAGGAGGTTATTCATTTTATAGGGTGCCCTGTGCTTTGCATTTGTCGGATGATTAGTGATCTTGAACATTTTCCCACATACCTACCTGTTGCCCATCAGTATGTTTTTTTAGAAAAGTGTCTATTCAGTTTCTCTGCCCATTTTAAAAAAACATGTTGTTTGGGGTTTGCTATTTTGCCCATTTAAAAAAATTACTTTTTATAGAGTGTTTTGACTGTTGATAATTTTGTGTATATTCTAGATACATGTTTTTTATAGAAACATGTGAATTGAAAATATTTTCTTCAAGTTGTGACTTGTCGTCTTATTCTTTTAACAGTGTCTTTCATAGGACAGAAATCAGTTAATTTTGTTGAAGTCCCATTAACTGATTTTTTTATAAATAATTCTTTTGTTTTGTATCTAAGAAATCTTTGCCTAACTCAAGGTCACAAAGTTTTTTTCTATACTTCTAAAATGTTTATACTCTTTAACTTTACATTTAAGTCTATGATCCATTTTGAATTGTTTTTAGTACACAATGTGAGGTATAACTTGAGATTCTTTTTTTCCATATAGATATTCAATTATTTCACTATCATTTATTGAAAATAATATTCTCTTTCCATGAGTTGCCTTTCTACCTTTGTTGAAAACCAAATGATCAAGTGCGAATATGTGTATGTCTAGATATTATTCAGTTGATCTGTGTGTCTACACATATCTTTTCTCAAATATCAAGCTGTCTTGATGATAATAGTATTCTTTCAAGTTTGGAAATCAGATATTAGGATTCCATAATATTTTTTCTCTTTCAAAATGTCTTTGTCTATTTTAGTACATTTATCTTTCCATGTAAATTTTAGAATAAGCTTCTCAATTTCTATAAAAAGTTCTGCTGGGATTTTGTTTGAAATGAAATTGACTGTATAGCTCACTTTGGGGAGAACTGACATTGTAGCACTACTGAGTCTTCCAGTGGGTAGACATGCTATATCTCTCCAGTTAGTTTGGTCTTTGATTTCTTTGATCAGTCTTTTATAGCTTTTAGCATACAGGTTTTTTCAAGTATTTCAATAGTTATACCAAGGTACTTTCTGTTCCTCTATGGCTATTTTAAATGATGCTCTTTTATTTTGATTTCCAACTGCTCATTAATAATATATAGACATGTGTTTGACTTTTCCATATTGATCTTATATTCTGCCAACTTATGAATCTGACTTATCAATTCTATTTTTTCTGAGCTTCTTTAGGATGTTCCATGTAGACAAATTATGTCATGAGTATAGAGACAGTTACATTTTTTCTTTCTACTCTGCATGACTGCATGACTTTTTTTCTCTTTACTTTTTTAAAATATGTTTTATTGATTATGCTATTACAGTTGTCCAATTTCCCCCCTTCATTCCCCTCCACCCTGCACACCCTCTCCCACCCACACTCACCCACTTTAGTTCATGTCCCTGTGTCATTAGTTCTTTAGCTTCTATATTTCCCACACCACTCTTGCCCTCTCCCTTTCTATTTTCTCCCCACCTTCTACCCTACTTATTCTCTGTACCTTCTTCCCACTCTTTCCTCCCACCCCCTGTTGCTAACCTTCCACATGATCTCCATTACTGTAGCTCCCCTCCTGTTTAGGTATCTTCTTAGTCTGCCTTTGTTTTTGGTGTGGATGTTAATCACTGTGAGTTTGCTGTCTTTTTACTGTTCGTATTTTTTTATCTTCTTTTTCTTAGGTAAGTCCCTTTAACATTTCATATAATAAGGGCTTGGTGATGATGAACTCCTTGAACTTGACCTTATCTGAGAAGCACTTTATCTGTCCTTCCATTCTAAATGAAAGCTTTGCTGGATAGAGCAATCTTGGATGGAGGTCCTTGCCTTGGAATATTTATTTCCAGCCTCTTCTTGCCTGTAAGGTCTCTTTGGAGAAATCAGCTGATTGTCTGATGGGAAATCCTTTGTAGGTGACTGTTCCCTTATCTCTTGCTGCTTATAGGATTCTCTCCTTCCTTTTAATCTTGGGTAATGTAATTATGATGTGCCTTGGTGTGTTCCTGCTTGGGTCCACCTTCTTTGGGACTCTATGAGCTTCCTGGACTTCCTGGAAGGCGATTTCCTTTGCCAGGTTGGGGAAGTTCTCCTTTATTATTTGTTCAAATAAGTTTTCCACTTGTTGCTCCTCTTCTTCCCCTTCTGGTACTCCTATAATTTGAATGTTGGAATGTTTAAAGATGTCCTGGAGGTCCCTAAGCCTCTCCTCATTTTTTTGAATTCTTGTTTCTTTCTTCTTTTCTGTTTGGTTGTTTCTTTCTTCCTTCTGGTCCACTCCCATTGATTTGAGTCCCAGTTTTCTTCCCATCCCTATTGGTTCCCTGTGTATTTTCCTTTATTTCACTTAGTGTAGCCTTAATTTTTTATCTGATTTGTGACCAAATGCAACCAATTCTGTGAGCATCCTGATTACAAGTGCTTTGAGCTGTGCATCTGATAGGTTGGCTATCTCTTGGTCACTTAAAAGTATTGGCTCTGGGGCTTTGAGCTGTTCTTCTGTTTGAGTCATATTTGGTCAGTGGAGCCTGTTACGTATGGGTGGCAGAGCCTTAAGTGTTTACCAGGGTTTGGTCAACCTAGTCACGGGTTGTGATGCTATCTGTGGGGGTGGGGTCAGAGAGGGAACAGTGGTGCCTGTTCCATGCTCTCTTGGGTTTGGGTCCCCTCTGCTGCCTCCCACATGCAAACTGGGCCCCTTGAAGAGCTGGTTCCCAGGTAGGTAGGCCTATGCACACTCCAGAACCCTGCAGGTCTCCCCAGTGACCTCTCCTGTGAGGCTGGGAGTCTCTCCCAGCACCTTTTCAATCAGTGGTTTTAGGCTTTATTTCCCTTTGCTGGGGCCCTGGGCTGTGAAGTCCATTTCATTACCCTCTGTTGTGTAGTTTATCTGTGCACTAATGTGTGTCCACAGTTGGCCAACTGCCCTGTGCGCTCTGCTTGTCTCCTCCCCACGTGTCTGGGGTCTGCAAGCTCCACACCACCTATGCTTCCTGGCGCTCCTGGGTCTGCCAGCCACTGCCTTTTCCTGTGGCATTCCCTCTCCACCGCTGCCAACTCCGCCCCTCTTACTGGTCTGGTTGAATGGTTGTCGGACTTCCACTGTTCAATTTTCTGTGTTCTAGTTGTATTATTGTTTGTAAATTTTTGTTGTCCTTAATCTTGATTGTGCGAGGAGGCACAGTTTTCCACATATGCCTCCTTCTTGGCCGGAAGTCCTTCTGCATGACTTTTATTACTTTACTTGCCTTATTGTACTGACTAGGACCTCCAGAGTAATGTTTAGTAGGACAGTTTGGGTAGACAGCCTTGTCATGTTCCCAGTCATTGAGAGAAGACACTTAGAATTATTATTATATCTAGCGTTAGCTATTAGGCTTTTTAGGTACCCTTTATTGCATTAAAACATTTCTTCATATTCCTAATGTGTTGATATTTATTTATTTATTTATTTATTTATTTATTTATTTATTTATCTATCTATCAATCATGAAAGGATACAAAACTTTGTCAAACATTTTTATCTTTTTCATTACTCATATGGTTTTCCTACACTGGTCTTGATATGGAGGGGGACATGCCCCCCAAAATGGAGTTTATTTATTTTAAAAATGTGTATTTATTGTTACATGTTTAAACTTCAGTAATCTTCAAAGTACCCTCCTTTTGATGCAATACACCTATTGAGACTTTTTTTACACTGCTCAGAATAGTTTCTAAACTCATTAATTTTGATACCTTTTAGTGCACCTGCCATTTTTTGTTTCCCCACTTACACATCAGCAAAGTGTTTCCTTTCAAGGACTTTTCTTAACTGGGGAAACAAAAAAAAAGTTGCTCATGGTGAGATTGCGTAAATAGGGAGGCTGGGTACTGCAGCATGGGGGTCATGCTGTTTTTGGTCAAAAACTGAACACTCAGCATGGTGTAGGCAGGTGCACTTGTAAACCACCCATCATGAAATGGGCAAACAAATTGAAGGAGTCTTTTAAAAAAATTCACTGAAGCCAAATGCAACTTCTCACAACAATGCCAGCCAGTACACTGATATAGATGGGTTCCTAGAACAGTCATGTAGCCAGGGAAGCCTGTCATACAAGGAGCCACCCTTCAGAAGATAGTTCCTTCAGAAGATAATCCCATTTATGGTATTACATTGGTTTTTAAGTGTTGAACCACTCTCTCATTCCTGTGGTGGTCATATATTGCTGTATTCAGATTGCTAATATGTTGCGGCATTTTTGCTCGTGTTAACATGGTCTATTAATGGATAATGTTCTTGTAGTATTGTTCTCTTATTTGAGTATTAGAATAATCTGGCATTCTAAGAAGACATGAAATGTTCTCTTTTCTTTTATATTCTACAATATTTTGGGTAGAATCTGTTATTTCTTCCTTAAATCTTCAGTAGAATTCCCCAGTGAAAACTTTTGGGCCTGGAGATTTTTTTGTGGAAAAAATTTAACTGCAAATTTAACATCTTTAATCAATATAGGACTAGTGAGGTTGATCTATTTCTTCTTGGGTGAGCTTTGGTAGATTGTGTCCTGCAGGAAACTTGTATACTTTATCTGAGTTGTCAAATTTATAGACATACTATGATTTTTGTATTCCCTATCATTCTTTTCAGATCTATGAGCTATAGTAATTTTCTCTCTTTTATTGATGATAGTTTTAGTCTGTGTCATCTCTCTTTTGTACTTGATAATAGAAAAAAAGCAGACTAGAGTTTGATTAGTTTTATTGATCATTTTATTTTTAAAAATATATTGTATTGGCTATGCTATTACAGTAGTCCCATTCCCCACCCCCCTTATTCCCCTCTACCCTGTATCCTCCTCCCACCTGCATTCCCCTGCTTTAGTTCATGTCCATGCGTCATACATATAAGTTCTTTGGCTTCTCCCTTTCCTATACCATTCTTAACCTCCCCCTGTCTATTTTTTACCTGCCATTTATGCTTCTTATTTCCTGTACTTTTTTCCATTCTTGCCCCCAACCCTCCCTGCTGATAACCCTCGATGTGATCTTCATTTCTGTGATTCTGTTCCTCTTCTAGTTGTTTGCTTAGTTTGTTTTTGTTTTTATTCTTTTTACATTCAGTTGTTGATAGTTGTGAATTTGTTGTCATTTTATTGTTTATATCTTTATCTTTTTCTTAGATAAGTCCCCTTAACACCTCATATAATAAGGGCTTGGTGATGACAAACTCCTTTATCTGAGAAGCATTTTATCTGCCCTTCCATTCTAAATGATAGCTTTGCTGGATACAGTAATCTTGGATGTAGGTCCTTGCCTTTCATGACTTAGAATACTTCTTTCCAGCTCATTCTTGCCTGCAAGGTTTCTTTTGAGAAATCAGCTGATAGTCTTATGGGCACTCCCTTGTAAGTAACTGTCTCCTTTTCTCTTGCTGCTTTTAAGATTGTCTCCTTAACTTTCATCTTGGGTAATGTAATTAAGATGTGCCTTGGTGTGTGCTTCCTTGGCACCAAATTCTTTGGGACTCTTTGAACTTCCTGGACTTCCTGGAAGTCTATTTCCTTTGCCATATTAAGAAAGTTCTCCTTTATATTTTCAAATAAGTTTTCAATTTCTTTCTCTTCCTCTTCTCTTTCTGGCATCCCTAGGTTCGGATGTTGGAATGTTTAAAGTTGTCCCAGAAGTTCCTAAGCCTCTCCTCATGTTTTTGAATTCTTGTTTCTTCATTCTGTTCTGATTGAATGTTTATTTCTTCCTTCTATTCCAAATTGTTGATTTGAGTCCCAGTTTCCTTCCCTTCACTGTTGGTTCCCTGTATATTTTTCTTTGTTTCATTTTGCATAGCCTTCACTTTTTCCTCCATTTTGCACCCATACTCAATCATTTCTGTGAGCATCCTATTACCAGTGTTTTGAACTCTGAATCTGATAGGTTGGCTACCTCTTCATTACATAGTTCTGTTTTTGGAGCTTTGATCTGTTCTTTCATTGGGGCCATTTTTTTTCCTCAGTGCAGCTATTATTTTGTAAGGGGTGGAGCCTTAGGTATTCACCAGGGTGGGGCAGCCTACATCACTGCGTTGTGGTGTTGTATGTTGGGGAAGGATCCAAGGGGAACAATGGTATTTGCAAGGCTGTTGGCCGGCTTTCAGTCCCTTCCTCTGCTACCCACAAGCAAATTGAGCCCTTCAGGTGCTGATTCCTGGGTGAGTGATTTTATGTATGTTCCAGGACCCTGAGGGTCTCTTCAACAACTCTCCTGTAAATCTGGGAGTTTCTCCTGCTGCTGCAACACCCACAGGTTTTTACCGACAATGATTTTGAAGTTTTATTTCCCTACGCTGGAACCCTGTGTTGCCTGGTCTGTCTCACTCCCCAGGTGTTCTTCCTGGTTATCTGCATGCAAATATGGGACTGCCCAGTCTGCCAGCTGCCACCTTGCCTCTTCCAGTCATCCAGCCATAGCCTTGTCCCATGTCTTCTCTTCCTTGGCTGCCCATCTCCACCCCTCATGCCAGTCTGAATGAATGTTTCTTCTTTAACTCCTTGGTTGTCAGACTTCCATACAGTTAGATTTTCTGGCAGTTCTGGTTAGTTTTTGTTTTTAAATTTGTTGTTGTTCTTCCTTTGGTTGTGTGAGGAGGCAAAGTGTATCTACCTACACCTCCATATTCTCTGGAAGTCTCTGTTTTGTTGATCATCTTTAAAAATTGAGTTTTAATTTTATTTATTTCTCTATTGATTTTTGTTCTCAAATTTATTGTTTTTCTTTTAGCTTTATTTCTCCTTTGTCATTCTTGTTTTGCATTTTTTTCCTCTTCTTTTTCTAGTCCTTTTTATGTAAAAAACGTATATGGTTGATTTTTGACCTTTTTTTCCTTTTATAGTATAAACATTTATTACTAGAAATCTTCCTTGAAGCACTTCTTTAACTGACTCTCACAACTTTTGATCTGTGTTATATACTTTATTTTTTATTAAAAGTATTTTCAAAATATTTTAAAATAATTTTTGATATTTCTTGCAACTTTCTTTTTGACTTTAGGGTTATTTAAAAGCATGTTGTTCAATTTCAAAATATTTGGGGATTTCCTGGAAATCTTTCTGTCATTGATTTAGGGTTTAATTTCATTATTGTTTGGTAACATTCTTTGTATAATTTTAATTATGTTAATTTGCAAAGATTTGGCTTATGACATTATAACAAGATCTAATTGATAAATGTTTCACAAGCACTTGAAAAAAGGTAGATTGTGCTGTTGCTGATTAGTGTTATTTATATATATAAATACACATACACATACACATACACATAGATATCAATTAAGTAAACTTGTTTCTATAACTGTAATGATTTTCTATTTGTTCTGTTTACTCTATTGTTGACAAAAATAAGACTGTTGTAGTTTTCAACTATAATTGTGGATTTGTCTATATTTTTTCTTTCAGTATGTATTAGTTTTTGGTTCATTTTATTTTAGTATTTGGTTGTTAGGTACATACACATTTAGTATTGTCAGGACTTTTTGGTAAATTGACTCTTTTATCATTTTGTGACATCCCTCTTTATACTTGTAATATTCCTTCTTCTGAAGTACACTTTTCCTGATATTAATACAAGGGTAGGGCAAAAGTAGGTTTACAGTTGAGTAAACAGAGTTTATTCTTGTAGTATGATTTTTTAATTATTGTATCATTTTCCATATGAACAACTGTAAACCCACGTTTGCCCACCTCGTATAGTTGTCTCAGCTTATTTTTGAATGGTATTTTTATGATGTATTTTCTTTCAGTCTTTTTTCATTGAGCTTATCTATATGTTTCTTTTCTGTCTGTTCTTTTTATTTGTTTTTTTCCCTCTTTTTCTATTACCTTCTTGTATACTGAGTGTTTTATAACTCCATGTTTTTCTGCAACCAGCTTATTATTTATACATTTTAAAATATTTTGTAAATGGTTGTACTAAGATTTATAACATACACCTTTTTTATCACAATTCACTTTCAAATAATATTGTATTGTTTCATATGTAGTATGTATTATTTTATATGTAGTATGTATTGTTTCATATGTAGTTTCATATCTTATGATAATATACTCCCAATTCTTCTCTCCCATTTTAGAGCAACCAGTATTTCTTTTATTATTTTCTGGCCCAGTCTCTCTTTATTCAACTCTGGGATTCCAAATACATGTTCGTTAGACTGCTTGGAACTGTGTCATTGCTTATTGGAGTTTTGTTCATTTTCATTTCAATCTTTTTTCTATCTGTATGTTCTCTAATTTCGATGGTAGCAATCGAGTTGGCTTCAAGTTTACTGGCTGTGTTTTCTATTCTGTACAATCTGCTTTTAATACCATTTAATGAATTTTAGACTTGAGGTATTTTATTCTTTCTGTTTTTAGGATTTGCATTTGCTTCTTTTATATAGTTTTCATATTTCTGCTGAACTACCCCTGTCTCTTTGTTCAATATATAGATGGTTTTAGGCTTAACAGGTGTATATACACACACACACACACACTCATCTATTTATCTACTAATTCTAACATACCTGGGTCATATGTTGGTCTGTTTTTAGTGACATTTTTATTTTGATTGTTTGATCACATTTTACTATTTCTTCATAAGGATAGTAATTTTTGTACATAGGATATTGCGAATGGTACATTGTAGATGTCCTGAATTTTGTTACTTCCTTCTGAAAAATGTTAAGTTTTATTGCACCATGCATTCAAATTATCGATAAATAACCTTGCTGTTTTTTTTTTTGTGGCTTGGTTTTAGGCATTAGTAGGTAAGTGTATGCCATTTTTGTCTCTAGATCTGGGATATAGTATTTATGCCTTAAAACTTTTTAACTTGATTATGTGTAGAATTTCTCTGCCTTATTTGGAAATGGTATCCAGGTGTCAACCTAGGTTAATTTAATATTCAGAATTTTTTAAATAAAGTGTATTTGACATAAAGTATAGTTTCAGGGTTACAACATAGAGATATTCTCTATTATGTGATCTCCATAATATGTCTAGTAACCATCTGTCACCATGCAATGTTAATATGGCAATATTGACTATTTTCCCAATGCTATACTTTACATACCCATGACTTATTGTTATTTTCATAACTGGAGGTTTGTACCTCTTATTCCCCTTCACCTTTTTCACCCATCACCCACTTTCCTCCCCTCTGGTAACAATCAGTTCTCTGTATCTATGAGTCTGTTTCTTTTTTAAATATTCCACATATAAATGAAATTATATAATTTTTGTCTTTCTCTGTCTGACTTAGTTCACTTAGCATGATACTCTCTAGGTTCATCCATATTGTCTCAAACGACAAGATTTTATTCTGTTTATGGCCAAGAAATATTTCATTATATAGTACCATATGTTGTTTATCCATTCATCTATGGATGGGCATCTAGATTGCTTCCACATCTTGACTGCTGTAAATAATGCTGCAATGAACATAGGAATGCATACATCTTTTCAATGAGTGTTTTTGTGTTCTTTTGATAAACACCCAGAAGTGGAATTGCTCAGTTGTATGGTAGTTCTATTTTTATTTTTTGAGAAAATTCATGCAGTTTTTCATGGTGGCTGGACCAATTTGCAATCCCAACAACAGTACACAAGGGTTCTCATTTCTCCACATCCTCACTCACTCTTGTTATTTGTTGACTTTTTTATAATAGCTGTTCTGACAGATGTGAGATGATATTTTGAATAGAATTTTTTGTTGTTCATTGGTACTAGTTTTTTAAAAATATATTAGCCACTTTGGGTATTAACTACTTATAGGATATATCATTTGCAAATATCTTCTTCCATTAAGGAGGTTTTCCTTTCATTTTTGTTGATGTTTTTCTTAACTACACAAAAGCTTTTTAGTTCGATGTAGTCCCATTTGTTTATTTTGTTCTTGTTGCCCTTGCCTGAGGAGACATATTCAGAAAAATATTGCTGAGACCAAAGTTCGAAAGTTTACTGCCTATGTTTTTTTCTGGAAGTTTTATGGTTTCAGGCCTTACATTTAAATCTTTAATCTGTTTTGAGTTTATTTTTGTATACAGTATAACAAAGTGGTCCAGCTTTAATTTTTTGCATATATCTGTCCAGTTTTTCCAACACCAGCTTTGTTCTTCTGTTTCAAGATGGCAGTTGGAGACTTTTGTGGTTCCATATAAGTTTTATGCTTATTTGTTCTAGTTCTGTGAAAAATGCCATTTGTACTTTGATAGAGATTGCATTGAATCTGTAGATTGATTTGAGTAATATGGACATTTTAACAATATTAATTCTTTCAGTTCATGAGGATCATATTTTTTTCTGGGTATTTTATTCTTTTTGATGTAAGTGTAGATGGGTTATTGATATCTCTGTCTAATAATTCATCATTAGTATGTAGAAATGCCACTAATTTCTTCATATTAATTTTGGATCCTGCATTTTTACTGAATTCATTGATTAGTTCTAGTAGTTTTTTGGTGGAGTCTCTAAGGTTTTCTATGTACGGTATCATGTCATCTACAAGTAGGGAATTTTGCCTCTTCATTTCCAATCTGAATGTCTTTTCACCCTTCCTTCCTTCCTTCCTTCCTTCCTTCCTTCCTTCCTTCCTTCCTTCCTTCCTTCCTTCCTTATTGCTGTGGCTAGGACTTTCAATGCTATGTTGAATAAAAGTGGTGAGAGTGGGCATGCTGGTCTCATTCCTGATTTTAGGAGGAAAGCTTTAGTTTTTCACTGTTGGATATGATGCTAATTGTGGTTTTTGTCATGTATAGCCTTTATCATATTGAAGTATGCTCCTTCTGTACATACCTTGTTGAGTTTTTAAAATCATAAATGGGTGTTTTATCAAATGTTTATTCTGTATCTATTGAGATAAGCAAGTGATTTTTATCCTTTGTTTTGTTAATGTGGTATTTCACATTGATTGGTTTGCAGATATTGAACCATCCTTGTATTACTTGCATTGACCACATTGTTGATCCTTTTAATGTGTTGTTCAGTCTGGTTTGCTAATATTTTGTTGAAAATTATTGCATCTATGGTCATCAAGGATATTGTCTGTAATTTTCTTTTTTCATAGTGTCTTTGTCTGGTACCAGACAAACCTAATACCCTAGTTTTGGTATCAGGGCAGTGCTGACCTCATAGAGTTTAGAAGTATTCCTTCATGTTCAATTTTTGGAAATAGTTTGAGAATGATATGTACTAATTCTTTTTAACATTTAGAAATTTTGAATTCTAACTTTTAAAGTATAGTCTTTTATCATGTAAAAGTCTGATTCTCTTTAGGGTTTGCAGTGGAGGGAGCTAAAGGAAAGAGAAAATAATACCTAATTAAAATCTATAATGTCAACATGGAGAAATGTAGGATTCATTGCAAGGAAGAAACAATGATGTGAAAGCCAAGTATGTTAAAGTATTAGATTGGAAAGGGACCTTAGAAATCACTTTTGAGATGAAAAACAAAGGTAGAAATAGGGAATAGGATATTTTCCAAAGTGAATTGCCTATTAATTTCACGTTGCAAGCTTGGTTCAATTCCACTGACTTTTAACCAGTCAAAATTTTAGTACCCCTCTTCCACCTCTTTCATTTTGTTCCTACCCTCTACTCCATATTGATATTCCCTGTGCGGATATGGGAGAATAGTTCTGATTTTTGTTCTGGGAGATTTTTTTCTGTGTTGATGTATATTACCAATCATCATGAAAACTGTGTGAATACTAATCTAAAACATTGTCTTTGATACAGTGTTTCTGTAACATATTTCTCTCTCTTGAAATTTTCCAATGGCTGTAGGGGCTCACATCAGTACTTATACTCTTCAAAATGAATAACCATGCTGCTTTATTTTTGTTTTTTTAATTTTTTAAAGTTTAATTGTTCAAGTACAGTTTTCTGCCTTTCACTCCCATACCAGCCCCAGCCTTCCCTATCTCCGTCTCGTTTCCACCCCATCTTGTTCTTGTCCATATGTCCTTTATACTTGTTCCTGCACACCCTTCCCCTTTCCCCCTGAAATTCCCTATCCTCTCCCCACTGGTTATTGTCAGCCTGTTTTCTATTTCAATGTCTTTGGTTATATTTTGCTTGCTTGTTTGTTTTGTTGTTTAGGTTCCTGTTAAAGGTGAGATCATATGGTATTTGTCTTTCACTGCCTGGCTTATTTCACTTAGCATAATGCTTTCCAGTTCCATCCATGCTGTTGCATAGGGTAGGAGCTCCTTCTTTCTTCCTGCTGCATAGAATTCCATTGTGTAAATGTACCATAGATTTTTGATCCATTCATTTATTGATGGGCATCTTTAACCCCTCCACCTCACCCCCTAACCAGTGTTGCCAAGTGGGTTGGGAATTGTCCTGAAAACTAAAAGGTCTCTGGTTTGGTTCCCAGTCAGGGCACATGCCTGGATTGCAGGCCAGTCCCAGTAGGGGACGCACAAGAGGCAACCATACATTGATATTTCTCTCTCTCTCGCCTTCCCTTACCCTCTAAAGATAAATAAATAAAATCTTTTTAAAAATGTTGTAAGATCCTTTACAAAAAAAAAAAGAGAACAATCAATGGTGAATCTTAAGCAGGGGAATTTTCTAATACAATTTGTATTTTATAAAGGTTTATGGACAATTAAAGAGAAGAAAAAGAAATAGCATACCTAAAATGGTTTAGCATGTTTATGGTAGAGTTGTGTCCCCTAATGCCAATTAAAATATCATTTTCAATAAAAAAACTTAATAGAAAATGTACAAAGAAGAAAGTAAAAAATCACATGCAATCTCTGGACTAAGGCAGAGAAGTTGCATGCTTCTGCTGTAAAGCCATGTGGACTGTACTGAGTCCCTGCTCCAGGTCTTACTAGCTTAATCACTTTGGGCAAGTTAATTAGTTTCCTTATCAGTAAAATGGGGGAATAGGTGGTATTTAAATGGCACTATATTTCCTTCCAGTCTTTTTTTTCTATGCAAAACTGGCCTCATACTTAGACTAATTATTTTTCCCTATAACATAGTAGGCTGGACAAGATGCTTTTTTCATGTAATGCAAGATGTTCAACCTTTTAGAAAGCAATTATTGACAGTCAGGATCTGTCTTTGCCAGGTCACTTAAAATAAGATTTTTAATTCCCTAGTGAATTCTTTATACTCTGACATCTGCTGAGGACTCCTGCTGGTGTGTTATGATGCTGTTCTATCTTGCTGAATGAACCTAACTATGGGGATTGTAGAAGACAGCGTAACACTAGAAAGTGGGAGATTGTAACTGAGTCCAAGGCAATGCCAATTTTCTCCCTTCAATCAAGGGACAGATTCTCTGGTCTCAGTTTATCAGTGAATTGTTGCATTACTACTACCCAAACACTTTTCCACATGAGTTTTTATTGTTTAATGGATAAGATGGTAGGCTGTAAAACCATGGTTCTGATATCTATTACCTGTGCTATATTAAATCAAGATGATGCCAAATAACTTAAGTTCTTTAAGCTTTGGGTGTTTCTTCTACAATTTAGGAATAATATTATTTACCTCCTAGAGTTGTTGTGCATGAGTCAGTTTTAGGTAGAAGACCTCATACAATGACTGCATATGGTACATGCTCAGGTAAAATGATTGTGATGATGGGGATGATGGTGGTGGTGATGACGATGGTGGTGATTATTTTTAGCATAATGCTTTAAAAAGGGCTAAGAATTAAATATGCCTGGTTTTATAGAGTTTTGATACTTTGATACTTTATGGGTTTTAGGATTTGGAAAACTTCTTTAACTTTTCAAAGCTTGAATGTTTTCATCTGTACAATGAAGATGATAATTCTTTGAGTTGGTGTGAAGATGAAAGGGAAATTGCTTAGAAAAGTGCTTGGTGCTAAATAAACACTCCATAAATGTTAGCTCTTATTCTCATTATTTATAAGAAAAGATACTAATAGTTCCAGTGAAACTATTTAACAAATTCCTTACTTTTCTTAAGGGCTTAGAAGAAAATGGTTCATGTCATAATTAAGAGGATTTATTGAAAACCCTAGTACAAAACAAAAAATAAAAAAAACGTTTAAAAGCTAAAATAATTGCCAAGTTTCAAAAATATCTTTTGTTGTCAGCTCCTTTGAGATTTTCTTTTGCTGAGATGAGAAAGAAGACTGGGTACCTCTTGCTTTTCATTCTATGGGGCCCTCCCCCCTGCCATATTTCAAACACAAAATACCATTTGTTGCCACCTGCCTTGGGCTAATATGCTAAAGAACTTCCTGCCCAAGTTGTTTTCAAGCTCTGGGTCCACACCATAAATCTCAACAAATCCTTAGTGGGGCTGAGGATGAGTGGAAGTCATTATCATGGCTCTTTTTGCAATATAATAAATACCACTGCAGGACACTGTATCCCACAGACACAGCATCACTTGAGCTTGTTGTGGCTCTCCCCATCAGCACAGCACAAATGGAACCACAAATGGAATGTCATAATGTGTCCATTGCATACATTTTTAAATAAATAAGTATAACAAAGAAAAATTGCTCATCCCATTTAATCTCAGCTCTCAACTGTGAAAACATGGCATATTTCCCACACGAAAGAAGTGGAACAGGAAAGGCCCGCACCAGTTTGGTTCCTGGCGGGTCATCCAGGGCACACCTGGTAAGGTGTGCAGATGGCCTCTAGGGCTCAGCTCCCTAAAGTCTATGTTTTCCTATTGCTGTTTGATCAGGTAACATGGTGGCCATCATAAGGAATCTAGAAGTACATCACCTAGTATCCTTTCATTACAAATAACACAAGGTTCATCTCAAGCAAGCTTGAGCAATAGAGAAAAGTTGAAAGGCAGGCTTCAGATAAGGCTTACTCTAGTTTCCCAAAGATCAGGACCAAGACCTCAGTCTTCTGTTTGCATTTGGCAGCAGCATTCCCATTCGTGAGCATAGGAAAGCTGCCGGTGGCTCGTAGGCTGTAAGCTTCCTTGTCTTTATGTTTTAGGAGTAGAAATAAGAGTCTGGGTTTTTCTGATTGGAATACCTTAGGTCCAATGCCCATCTCTGAAATGGTTGCTTTCTTTAAGGGAAGGAATTGTACCAGTTGCTTAAGCCTAGGTGACAAGTCTGTGCAGGGCTAGGTCTTTAGAAGCACCTGGGCTGCCTGGAGGAAAGGTGGATTCCTGAACAAAGAGTAGGATATTGGTACCAAAAGAAGGGAGATTGGTTATCAAAGAAAACTGATGTTGAAGGCAGGGCCCTTTTTTTTGTTTTTCTGAAATCAGCCAAAGAGGTTTAGATCTTGAAGAGTTGTCAGAATAAACAATCTGGGCTGCTTAAACCTTGTACTGTATTCTGTACAATTAATTTGCCAGGGAGCTTCCGCTCCTTTGAATTATAATTTTATCTTTCACTCCTTTTCCATTGTTATTCAATCAGCATTAGTTCTGAGCTGAAATATAGATATAGATATAATTAGTCTAGTAGGAGACAAAATGATCCACATTTAAAAATTAAATAGCTCTCTGTCTAGTTATCTAGACAGGGGTGGGGTATGAGGAGAAAGAGGGAGGAAAAAAGGGAGGGAAAGGAAAGAAGGCATTAGCTGGTTCACTCAGTATTGTACTGTCAAGTAAGTCAGTCTTTACCACCACCAACCTTAGAATAAACTATATCCAGGGACTCATGGGGAAACAGCAGCTTGGTGTCCAATCAACTCCTGAAATTTGAAGCATCTGCTCTCATGATTTATAATTTGAGCTCATGATTTGTTTCCTTCTTTGCTTTTTCATGATTTCTTAATCTGTGACCTGTTCCGCCTACCTGACACCCAGAGGGGCTCCTTGTTGAACCTCATATTTACTGCTTTAGGGGATAACTGTTCCATGTGTTCCCCAGTGTTACCAAAAGGGAATTTTCAACAGGTTTTATAGCTCACAGTTTTCAAACCATTCCAAGTACAGCCTGGAGTGCTGGTGTCTGTGCTTCCGTTCATGGCCAGTGTGTAGTATAAGGTGGGAGATGGCTATTAGCATTTCATTCCACATGGCTTTAGAAGTGAGTGTATTTTATATGTATGACATAGGCACATGCCACATGCCAAGGAGAGCATGCCTCCTTATGTAAGAATGGAACTTTCTCGCAGAGAAAGTAACATTCAGTAAGTCTTTTAGAACTGAACTGGGGCTCTCAAAGCATCCAAGAAGAGGTGCCTGCAACACTGAAAGTCTTGATGTTCTTTGAACCAGAGTATCAGCATTTCTTGTGAGCAGGTGAGAAAGGCAGACTCACTGGTTCCACTCTAGACCCACTGAATAGAATCTGCATTCTCAGGTCATTTGTAAGCAAGCATGTTAAGTCTGAGGAGTGCTTGTCTAGACTGGTAGGTCTCATCCTTGGAATCAATTAAGTATTTAATAAATTAAGGCATCACATCCAGGGATTCTAATATGATTTGATAGAGGTTGGTCCAAGCACACAGGTTAATAAAATAAAACAAAAAGCTCCCCAGGTGATTCAATAAGCATCCCAGGCTAAGAAATGGAGCTCCACCTGGGTCTCAGCACTGAAGGAGAACCAGCATGATGCATTAAGAACCCATGGTAGGGCAGCTTGTCTGGGTCTGGTAGTTAGGGAGAACGTGGCTTAGGACTTGGGGTACTTGAACACATCAGGTGCGGAAGAGAGCCAACTGGATCATAAAGGGTCTTGTTTGCTTCACTCAGGTGTGGATCACTGAGTAGATGCTAAGGAGGTCGTGGGAATGTGTAAAGAGGGAGAGAGTGATTAGCCTCACAATTGGGAAGGACTATTCCACCCCAGGAAAAGAGACTGGGCTATGTCAGGGAAACCAGTTAGAAGACATGTCAAACGATGCAGGTTGACATGACCAGCTACATAATTTGCAGGCCCAGCACAAAATGAACATGTGGGCTGCTTGTTTAAAGAGCGGGGGGAAAGTGTCATTAAAGGTACTAAAAGGTAAAATATATTTCTTTCTATGGTCTCTCTTGATCTGTCATATATCTATATATCTATATCAATATACATTTGCTATTTAATATCGTGCTCCCTCACAGGGACATCCATTAAGACCCTCACAGGCACCCCTGGGTCCTGCCTCCATTTCATAGTGGTGTGTGCAGCCCAGGGACTGCTGGGTTCTCCTTTCTTCTAGCCACTGTACTAAGGTGCCATGTCCTGCTTGGAGAGTTGGACTCAATCTCCCCTTCCCACAGGCTCACCACCCCAACTCATGGTGGACAGCCACTTGACAAAGGCTTTCCATCTTAGCACCAGGAAATACATGGTATCTGGATCAAGGGTGGACAAGCGAAAGGCCAGGTCTCTGAAAAGTAGAGAGAGAGAGAGAGGATTTCTAGAGCTAGGGTTTAAAACTAAATTTCTTCAAAGTCATAAGGACCCTTATATTCACTGCTACCATATCTCGACCTGTCCCGTGTCTCACCCAGACCTCTGCCAGGGCTGGTGGGTCACAGGGTTGCTGAGCTGGGAACCTCCCTCTCCCTCCCTTCCATGCTCTGTTGTCCCTTGGACTTCCCTTATAAAGCATAAATTCAAAGACAAAGTAAAAAATACCAAGCCAATCCTGCCTGCAGAGCAGTAAACTCTAAGTGACAAGTCCTTGGAGTGTAGGTTCCTGTGGGACTGCATCAGCCCCTTGCCCACCCAGCTGGCCTCCAGGAATGGGAGACGGAAGGATGGCCTGGACAGGGATTGAGAAGATGGTCAAATCAGCACATGGTGATGTTCTAAGAGGAATATGTTGATAATCACTTCAAGACCTCTGGCTCGTATGACAATAGAGGATGACACCTTTTAAGAGGTACAGGGAACTGAGAAATAATTATTGGGAGTGAGGGCAGGGGCACGTTTTCAGTGCCTGTGAATACTTCGTTTGTTCCAACAGTTAATCATCCCTCTTTTCTTTGGTTTAATTGCATCGCCTGGCACTTTCAGAACAAAAAAGAATAATAGAGGAGGGAGTGAGCCTCCACTTCTTCTGACTCTAATTAGCTCTGAGAGTCTTATCCTGAGTGAGATACTAAATTTAGTTCAAAATCAAGAGCCTATTTTGTTCTCTTAAGGACTGTTTTCAGGGATGGGATTTTTGTCACATATGATGTAGGGCCCCATTGAACAGGCCCCACAGCATGGGCATCTTTCCAGCTCTGCACAGAGCATCTTCCTGAACAGGTTTACTGGGAGGATGCAAACATGATGTCAAGAGGGGGCTTCCTTGTAGTCCCAAGGACAAAGTGACAGCAAGCACCATAAGTTCTAAAGAGAATAGCCTTTTAGGTTATTCTCTCCTGCCATTCCCCATCCCCAAGCTTATTTGGAGGAAGACAACTGGTCTACCTCCTGTCTCCTGTGTGAAGACAGGTGAGGGGCTGAACCAAAAAGATAGGGGTTTATGAACAGAGGCTCTTCCCTCCAGGGGTGCTTTTCCCCACTGAGAGCTAGATAGATGGGCAGTGGAGGAATGTTCCAAGAGACTCTTTTCTGTATTTGGGTGCACTTGAAAGACAGGAAGCACAGCACTGGTGGAATATCCACTAGGCAGCAGTCTGTTCTTGAGCCTCTCTGAACAAGAGAAAGGGATCTGAAGGGAGATGGCAAGGTTTGGAGAACAGGCCACACTGAAGTGGCCTGTGGCAGGGCCAGCAAAGGTGCATGTTTTTCGGGGTCAGGTGGACAAAATGGAAGATAGCTGTCACCTAAACCCACCAAGGGGCTGCACACCCAGGGCAGGGGCTGAGGAGTGACTGCTCATGGCAGAAGCTGCAGGGTGATCAAGTGGGGCTGTGGGGAAGAGCACTCGGTCCTCTGAGAAATTCATAACCTCACAAGGACACCAGTATTTGGATGCTGGGCCACACGGAGGGCACCAAAGGCCAACCTGTGTTGTAAAAAACAAGCTGTGGTCAGAGAATGACTCTCCAGCCCGATACACAGAAAAATGCTGCCTCTTCACTGCTCCCTTTTCCCCACCCCAAAATACTGAAGATGCGAGAACCTAGAAGCTTGAAGGAAAAACAGTGAACATAGAGCTTTGAACTAGATATGAAATTAATGTATTAAACTAGACCTGACTAATTGTATTAGCCTGAAATTGTCAGAAAATTATGGAATCTACACAAAATATCACTCAGATGAGAAAGCAGAATTCAACATAGTAGAGTGGAAAATAGAGACTTAAAGAAAACATTGTTTCATATTTCTATTTCTATTAAGCTGAGACAACTCAATAAGCTTGTTCATTGGAATTTCCACCCTGGGGTTATTCCACCCTGGGGCATGCTGTGTTACTATTTCAATGTCCAATTGAAGTCTCTTTACTGCCTTTCATTTAAGATATTTGCATCAATATTCAGAAAAAGAGATTATTCTATAGCTTTTTTTGATATAATCTTAGTTTTATATCAGGGTCTTTCATAAAAGAAATTTGAAATATTTTCTTCTTTCCTTGTACTCCGAAACAGCTTAAATATTTTAGAACTACACATGGCTCAACATGCTAACGTGACTCACCTGTGGAGTTCCCCGGGCCTACCACTCTTGTGGTGAGCAGGTGAGGCCCTGCTCTTCATTCCTTTACCTTGTGTGCACTGAGCTGCTGTTCCCCACTCGCCCATGCTGCTAGATAGTTCAGCTATAGCACTGTGCTGGAACACATTCTCACTATTTAATTTCTAGTTGGAATGTAAACATCCAGTTACCAAATGTTCTTCACAGCTTCTGGGCCTGGGTCAGTGTAGTGAATTTTGGGGCACGTTGTGGGAGGACAGGTGTCTCCTCACCTTCAAAGAGAAGATCCGCAGTGTCGTATCCCCACCCCCAGGGCAGTACCACATAGAACAGGATCAGCTACAGATTCAAATAAACCTCCTGTGAATCACACATTGTCTCTTATTTTACCTTGGGATAAAATCTGGAAAAGTTATTAATGGTGCAAATATATAAAAGGTGAAAGACCAAAATGTTTTAAGATTCTGTCCTCGTCTGACAATTTTTCAAGCCACAGATTTGTACCCAATCAATGAAAAGCAAGCCAACTAAGTTCTCCAACTGTGCATCCAGGGGTCCCCTGGGAATCTTATCCATTGGTCTCTCCCATTGCACGTGTTTGTTCAGGGGGAGGGTTAGGGAAGCAGCATGATCGCTTTCCTCGTCTGGTCAGCAAAGCCCCTCTGTAGATAGCATGCGGCAAATGTTCTCTCTTGTCAGGGGAGGCTGTCTTGAAATCCCATCATTTTTTCCCTCTAGTCTTTCTCAGCCTGTAGTGAATGGAGAAGGGAGGACTGGGTTATTTCAGTCCCGGCAATGGACACATCAAAATTGCTTCCCACTTCCCTACTCTCTTTCCCTTGAGGACCTAATTTATTTTATGCATTTTGACCTATCCCTGCTTAAAAACGACCTCTGTGGTGCTCTGTGGAGGCATTTCCCTCTTGCCGTTTTTGGCCCCCAGGCAAACCCACCAGGCCAAGGTTCCTCCGCACAGTGACGTCAGTCTGGCTGCTGGGCCCAGCTGGACGGAGGTGTGTTTTATGAAGTTCAACCCTGCACCCTGGGCCATAAATACACGTTGTGCACATAAATGTACAGCTAACATTGCCCAGACCCCTCTGAAGCACCATGTTAATAAGCAGACAGTAAGTCTTTAAAATATGGAAAAGCAGTTAATCTTTCCGCTGGCAAATCCTTTGTAGGGGGTTGTTTTCCTTTGCTCCAATATCGCTGCAGGCAGGGCTTTTCATCTCCTAGGATTTAGGGAAAAAAGAGAAGTTTGCTGTGGGGCTTCATTGACAACACTCGGGAGCCTTCTACGGAGAGGGTGTGTGTGTTAAAAACAATAATGTCTTACACTTGTCACTAAGCATCTGTATGGAGTAACCATTCTGCCCTCAAGGTGCTTGAGCACTGGTAACTCCAATGAAAGACAGCAAATCTGCAAGGCTGCTGCCTGTGATTGTGGACTCACAACAGGCTCAGGTGCCAGAGGCCTTAGCTCTGCCCTGTTATGCTAGGTAGTCGCTTGGCCTCGTTCCCCTAATCTCTAAAATGGGTACAATTATGTCTTATTCATATAGCTTCTGTTAAGATTTCACTTATCCTGAGTCCCAGTGTTCTCTATTGCAACATGAGAAAATTGATTTTCTTTGCCTTTATCATAATGTTCCATTTCTAAATGTTTTAAGGATACATGAACACATTCTCCTTGCACTTCAGCATAACAAATTAAGTTCAAGCCTCCCTTGACAATTATTCCACTGGTCTTCTCTCCCCTCTACTGTCCTCCTCTCTTGTCCTAACCCCTACCTCCCCTCCTCCCTTGCTCTCCCACTGATGGTGATGTAGATGACCTGAGGCTTGGGGTGGACACTCAGCAGAGAGAAGGTGCCTGGAGCCAGTACAGGCTGGCTCCAGGGGAAGATGCTAAGGCAAGTTTGTAGCTTGTCTCTAATCCTCAGAGCAGCCATGACTTTCATCTGTGTGTCTCAGGCAGAGAATGGGAGTTGCCAGTGGATAGATTTAAGGATGACATAGGCGAGAGCTATCAGTCTGGAGATGACATGTTCTGTGCCTTACAGATATTTAATATCACTTGGTCCCTTGATTCTTTATCTTTCAGAAGATACTTCATATGTTCTTTTTATATTTGTGTTTGACTCACTTGAGTTCTATTTTTCAGTCCAATTAATATTTTTATATTTAACATAAATCATGGAATGCTTACTGATTTGTTATTTATTCCCAAAACATCTGATAAGTCTTATCCATCCTATTTATTTTTCTGATTCTCTGTAACATAATTAAATATTCTTAAATATTCATACTTTATTTATAATTTTGCAACATAATTTTTCCACTTACTGTGTTTTGGGTGACAGTAAATAGAGATCTCTTTTCCCTTTTTGTCTGATGTTGTGTAGACCGTAGACTGGCAGACTGTCGCTTATTCAGACTCCTTCTATTGATGGGCTTTCAGGCGGGTTTAGCTTTTGTCCTCTCAATGAACAATGCTACCAACGGCATCTTTCTACATGACCATTTGGGGTCCTGAGAAGGAGTTTCTCTTACTGAGAATTTAAACTACTAAAAAAATAGGATCTAAATGATTTCCGTTATAATAAATGGCTGTAAAAATGCACTTTGCCACCAGCAGTGTATAGTAATATTCACTCCTTCAGACTCTCCACAATGTGATAGTAGGACAGGTTTAGAGTTTCATTGAAACATGAAAAGATGAAAAGTTTTATCATCTGCTGATGAAAAGTGCAGGATGCTTTCCTTCCTGTCACTGTTGGTTCCTTGAATATTTTGTTTACTTCATTTTGGGTATCTTTCCCTTGTTTTTTCATTTTCCGACCAAGCTCAATCAGATCCATGAGAATTTTGATTTCCAGGGCTTTAAATTCTCCATCAGAGAGGTTGACTACCTCCTCATCACTTAGTTCCCTTTCTGAGGTTTTGCTGTGGTCCTTCGTTTGGGCCATATTTCTTGGTCTTAGCGCACCTGATAAACAATAAGGGGTGGGGCCTTAATATACACTTGGGCAGGGCAACCCTCTTTGCTTCGTTGTGGCGCTGCCGGTCTGGTTGTTCTGGTTGATTTTTTCTTTACTTCCTTAGTGGTTGGAGTTCCATGAAGTTTGACTTTCTGGCACTTCTGGTTGTGTTTATTGATTTTAGATTGGTCATTATCCTCCTTTTGGTTGTGCAAGGAAATGAAGGGTTTCTACTCATGTCTCCATCTTGGCTGGAAGTCCTATCTTTCCAATAAGACTTCTTTCTTGATCAGGAATGCCAAAAGTTGATTTATGTTAATGTTCCTTTAAACCAGAGTTTGGTTCTTTCAGTTATCTTCTGGTTTCTATTTACATTGATTCTTCTCCTTTTATCTTCATAAATCCATTCTGTCATTGATTACCTAAATCTTTCCTGAGAATCCGCTGTGTCCCAGGCAGAATTCTAGGTACTGGGTAGGGGTAACAAGACAGATGCAGCCCTCCATCCCTGGAAACCACAGTCACACTGGCTAACATTCTGATAGTCTGTTGCGAGAGGGCAGACAGTGAGCAAGGAAGGAGCAAGCAGAGGTAAAGGAGATTGCGAAGAGAGGTGGTGCCCCTGAAAGAACTGATTCAGCGGCAAGGTAAGGGCTCCTGCCTTATCAGAGTGGGTTTGTGAAAGAAGGAGAGGAATAAGAAAGGAGAGAGATGGTAAATTATTCTTTTTATAGGAATTTTATTATAAAGGAGGACAGAGAAATAACAGTAGCTAGAGGTAAATTTATGGGAAGTTTTTGTTTTTCTTGAGACAGAAGATAGGACAGCACACTTATAAACTGAAGGGCATGGCCAGTGAACAAAGGGGACTGTTTGTGCAATGATCACCTCTTCTCTCACCAGTCACATCCTTGCATAAGCCTCAGAGCTGCCTTTGGAGGACATTGATACTCGGCCCAGGGTACCAGAAGAAAGGTCAAGGGACAGCTTATGTTTTTATTTTTCCTCCTTTTCCTTTAAAAATTTAGTTCATTTATTTGCAAACTTCTTTTCTCAGTAAAAGTAGTTAAGGTCATACTGCACAGATTTGAGTCGTAGTTGTTCTCAAATTCTCAGTGACTAATGGAATATGTTTTTTAACCTTTAATTTCCACTGCTTTTATCTTTTTGCTATTAATTTCTAATTTTACCCTACCATAGAGAAGAAAATGTAAGTAATCATTCTGCTCTTTGGAATGTGTTATGCTTTCTTGTGTTTGAAAATAACTTCAGGGGCCAAATATATGGTGATGGAAGATAATTTGACTTTGGGTGGTGGGCACACAGTGCAATATTCAGAACACATATCACAGAAATATACACTTGAAACCTATATGATCTTATTAACCAGTGCCACCTCGATAAATTTGAATTTAAAAAAAAAAGAAAACTTGCATTCTACATTGTTTAGATCTTAAGAGTTTTTGCTCCATGTTTTAATAGATAATGTACTCAAAAGTTGCTTCAGTATTTCTATCAGTTTTTATACTGTGATCATAAAAGTTTGTGTCCATTATTGTATTATACTATTTTAATATGAAAAATTATTCAGATTATATGAACCATTTTCTTTACTACATTTTAATGATGTTTTCCTTTGAATATTTGCATCGTAGTGTTACCTGTTCCTGTTCCTCTCCTCTGTTGTTAACATTTTTCTGGTAAATCTTTTCCTGTCATTTGACATCTCTCATCTGATGTCATTTCTATGTCATTCTATTTCAGGAGTTTCTGTTGCAAACATCATAATGTCAGTATTTTGTAAATGCCATTTAAGAGTTTCTGTCTTTTGTATGTGAATCTAATCACCTCACATTTATTGTGATTGGTAATACTTTTAGAATTATAATGTCAGTTTTTCTGTGTGTATACATTACTTACCATGCTATTTTTAGCTATTATCCTTAAATTGTAAAACATAATTTTCTATCATTATCTACAGTTACCTAGAATCAATTTCCTCTGGACTTGACATGCATTTTACTTCCTTTGTATTGCTCTGTTTTCTTCATCTGAAGTATTGTCATTGAGAAGTTGGCATCACTCGCATCACTCCTGAAGTAATTTGTTTCTAGAGAAGATTTTGGGATTGGTCTATATCTTTAATGATTTGAAGTTTCATTCATGCTTGAATGGGCCCTTATAAAAAATAGAATTTTTCATCAATTGGAAAACATTCTCTCCCTTTGGAACTTCTATTTCATACTTTTTATCTTTTTCTCCTTTATTGTACATCTGGTAGATTCATTTGGCTTAATTTTCAAGTCAACCATTTGTTCTTTAAAGAGTTGTGTGATCTTGGTTTTGCATTATTCTGAGGCTTTGTTAACTTTCCTCAACATGGAATTCATTGTTTCTTTGATGGGAGCCATCTCAGGTAGGTTATTTTAATTCTGATAGGCATAATCCATTACAGAGGGACACTGCTAAAGCAATGTTCCTGCATAGGTGAGAAGACACCTAGTGCTAAAAGGAGGAGGTAAAACAGATTTTTAAAGTTTTATTGAGAAAGAACAGCTGAATTTCTTTTTCAGACCAACTGTACTTGTGGAGAAGGGTGGGAAGAGCAGAGGGCAATATCCCAGAGTGTGGACAGTGGTTTAGGCATTGGGGGAACATCATTAAACAATGACATGCCCTGTTCCCTGCTATGGATGAAAAAGATAAACACAATTGTTTCATATTCTGGGCATTTACAGAAAGGAAGCCAGCTGTGTTATAATCTCAGAGGTGTTCTTGGATAATTCAGTGTATCAGGTGGTAACAGATAAAAATAAAAAGGGGTCCTTCCTCCTTCTTTCTAATTTCCCACTAAGCAGAAAGATTCTTGGATGATTTTGGTAAATCATACTGATTCAATGTAGAGAATGGAATAAATTTGTTGAAAGAAAGATAAATAAAGATAAAGTTTATGGAGAAATGGAACATTTTGTTAGGTTACAGTCTATTTCATCCAACTAAATTGAATTTAATGAAATATCATGGTAAGTTATGTGACAGGGGTTGTAGATCTGGGGCTAAATATTTAGCTAATCTGTTGGGTCTGAAAGAATGAGATTTTGATCTCTAATTTGTTCCTCTGAAGAATCAATAATATTTCTTGTTAAAGGAATACTTTTATGGTGGTGTTACTGTGCCATTTCACTGGGTTGGGTAATGGAAAGGGCAGGTGTCAGTATGCTGTGCTGATGGACCTAGAATGTCAGAGCTTCTATGCAGCCTTAGTACCAGCGCTGTTTAGACTCCGAGATGGGCGGGATTTGTTAAAGGGCTAGTAGTAATTTAATCCAAACATGGTGCCTATATTTTGGGCAGACATTGTGCAAAGCAGTGCAGAGAAGGGTTTAGGAAGTTCAGTTTATCTGTGGCATCGATATGACATAGCTTCAGTCTATCTGTGAGAAAAGGAGAAGAGAATAATCCACTTAGAAGAACATCAAATGCAACTTTTGATAATATTTAGGAAGGAAATGAGGCTTGGAAAAGCCTAACCTCTTAGGCCTTGGAAAATTGAAGTGAATTTGCCAAATGTGACTCTACTATTTTGTACATACAAGCTTACAGTCTTTCCAAGGTGAGTTTTATGAGCTGTTTTGTCTAGAGCTATAGGTTATAAGCTGTTGTCTTCTTAGTGCTACTTGGTATTTGAAAGTGAAGAGCCTCTTGGAAAAGGCAACATTGGCCGTAAAGCAGTCTCCAAAACTTGTTTTCCAAAATATAGTAGTTACCACCCAGCGGAAAAGATTTCTTCCTGGTTCTTCACCTGAGGAATGATAAATGACCACTCACTGTGTCTGTGCCTCTTGTTCCAACAGGTCCTTTGTCATCCAGCAAATCCCAAGCAGCAATCTGTTCATGGTGGTGGTGGACAGCAGCTGTGTCTGCGAGTCTGTGGCCCCCATCACCATGGCGCCCATCGAGATCAGGTATATCCTTTTGGGCACATGCCCAGCGATGGCTGCTGAAGCCTGCAAGGTGATCAATAGTCAGGATTCCTGGGGGAGAAATATTAGGGAGGGGAATATGATATCCTTTCCATTGGCGGAAAGGAAAATTGCCAAGGGAGTTTGGTGCCGACTTCAGTGCTGATGCAGAGTAAGGGAAAGCAACATTTTAGAAATATGCCTTAACTACAGTCAACATAATGAATCTCTGAAGTGTGAGCGTTTAAAGGCCCAGAAGATCAGGAGGCGCCCGGAATCTTGTCATGGCTTCCATCCTGAGGTCAGTCTGAAATCCCTTCCTGTTCTCTCTTCCCATCAGATTTGCCATGAGAATCTCACTGTAGCTGAAAGATTTACTCGTAAGAAAACAATCCTCTTCAGCCATAGCAAAGAAGAATATACAAGAAGGCTGATGGTTCCTGCTCTCGGCTCCTCCATGCCTCCTTTGGAGGGGCTTATAGTAGTCTATTCTTATTTTACCCATGCCATATTTAAAAAGCCTCTCTACTATCTTTTCTGCTATGGATGTGGTATCATTTTATCACTTTCCATTCTTACACACAAAGTGGTTCAGATCATTTTGTTTTACTTATTTCAAATTGTGGTTAAAGTTATTTCCCCTGCATGTGTTCAGACAACCTTTTATTTACAACCACTTCACATAAAGCAAAAGTGGCAATATTTATACCAGATAAGGGGTCACAGTGTATGAAGGTGGGATGTTAAGCCTCTTAACCCCTGACTAGTGAATTCATAACTATGAAGACCCTCCACTTACACAGAAAACCATGATCAGAGGAAAATTAACCTTAGTGCTGAGAAAAGTAAGTTTACCATAGATTTAGGTAAATTATAAGAGAATATTTCCTACATATGGAGAGCAAAAATTTTTAAGTATAACAAAAAACAGTATTAAAAGAATTAAGTTCGCACTCACCCTCAAAAAAAAAAAATGGAAAGTTTGCCTAGAATAATTACTATATGGAGACTGGGAAGGTATCTATTTTTTAAATTCACCCAGAATAAACTGAGTGTTAATCTCAACTTTAAATATCAATTGATGTTAATGTTATTTAAACTAAGTCCTAGAAAAGATTTTAAAGACAGTAGAGCACCAATAAGAACTTGGAATTTATTGAGAATGTTTGCTTCTATATTGAAATGGGAGTTCAAGTTGAATAGCAACAAATTATACATATATATGCCAAAAACACCCTTGATAAAATTCAATAATCGTTACTAATCAAAGACCTATGTAAAATGCAAACACAACCAATAGTCTCACAAACACTAAAATCACTTCACTCAAAACCAGAACTGCATATTTAGACAACTAAAGTCACAAGAGTAAACTCTTTTAGCGTTAATAAGATAATTTGTTTTGGTAACTTGATATAAGACAAACATTTTAAAAATCAGTATTTTTTTCTGTAAGTTTCTGGACATAGTAAGATGAGGCCAGTGAAACAGAATAGAAACTCTTATGTATGACAAAGGTTCAATTCAAAAGGAAGAATATAAATCAGATTTAAATAGTAAAATAACAGTCTCATAAGCTGTCTTAGGAATTGGAGGGTACTCCTATCTAGACAAGGAAGCTAGGGAAGAAAAATGGATATTTTTAACTATGTAAAGATTATAATTTTTCTATGAAAAATATAAAAGTCAATAGCCAATTTATAAAATTTGAAAACATATTTATAAATCAAATTATAAAGGGTGCTTTTAAATTGATAAGTCAAACAACTACATATAAAAATAAACCAGGAACGTGAAGCATACAAGTCACCTGGTGATCAGAATGAATGTACAGGTAACAACAAAATATCTGGCTGTAACCATTATTGGCAAAAATATGCTGTAGGTCTGCACTCCAAAGACTTGGCATCTTTCCCATAGGCAGGGGCAAGAGCAGGAGCAAATATCACTGTCTGGTAAGGACCTATATTCAACATTCTTTGTAGCAGTAAAGAACAGATGAAAATGTGAATGCCCATTATAAGAATATAACTGAATGAAATAGAGCTAGAATAATGGAGTTAGAGAGATTTGTATCAGTTAGTGGATAAAAGGCACACTACATAAAGTAATAAATAATATTATTTCATTTTGTAAAACAGAGTCCTCCTTCCCTCAAATGAAAAGAAGAAACAAAACCTTTCATAGCCAAAAATGATCAGGCTCCTTACATGTGACTTTTTAACTTACCTTCTGACAGGGAAAAAAATTAGCAAGCCAATATTTTGCATTAACAATTTTTCCCAACAGACATCTCTACCAATAAATAGGCCTTTACCTCTTGAATGTTCTGTATAACAGTATGCAAAGAAAATTTTTTGAATATGTTACATATTTACAACTGAAATCAGAGGTTCTCATTGCTAACCTGATGACATTTAGACAAGTTCATTTCCCTGAATTATCTAGATCCCAAAAGACTTTGTTCATAGAATCGAAGAGTGGGGAGGGTGCTGGGGACTCAGTATAGCCTGGAAGTTTTAAGGCATCTTGGAATCCATCTCTGCTCTAACCAACCCTGCCTTTCCCTGCAGGAGAATGCAAGGGAATGCGGGGGTGCACCGAGTCTCCAGGCCAAAATGGTTCTTATCCTGTTCCCTCTGCTTTTGCTGCTCTTCTTAAGGTGACACTGACTGAGCTGTTCTCTTGGCATGCTAAATTATGGATAAACTGTGAACCAAACTATGGTGCAACATAGGAGACATGAAATATAGTCCAACCATCAGCATCTCATGATTTTAAACTGTGCGTGATATAAACTCTTAAAGATATATGTTGACAAAAATGTTATCTTTTTACTTTGCCAGTCATGTAAATGTGAATTTGCTACATGATAACCACCCTTCATCAGAAATGGGACTGCAAGTGGGCAGTGTCCCTTCTGCTTGAAACCCATTGAAATCAATTTAAAACTGTGTACTTTTTAAATAAAGTATATTAAAGTCATCATCTCCTTGTTTGGATTTTATCATCACCTTATTGCTGAGGATACAAACTGAAAAGTGCATGAAAAAGTTACCTATTCCAGACACTAGGAAAGGATGGCTGCTGGCAGAGACTTTGCTATAAAGATTCTAGACAAATATTTAACAATTGTTTTGATGCTCCAGTCTCAGTTATAAAATATTTACAGAAGGAAATAAAAATATCATCTGCATGGGAAAATTTATTACATAGAATCCTGAATGTTATTGAACTAAACTTCAATAGAAATCGTAATATGGATGAGAACACACGCTCCTATAATATTCAAGTTTTGAACTATTTGGCAATGGAAATAAAGAAGTCGTAAATCCAAGGAATTCATTGTGAGAAGACTTGAAGAAGGAAAGGAACAATGACTACAAATGACTCTCAAGCTTATTGCTTGAGCATTTGGCTTCTGACTTTTCCCATAAACAAGAGATGAAATTAGATCTCAAATATTACAAGATGTGAAACTACCCAGACCTGTAAGCATTCCTAAAACACTGGATCCTGGACCAAAGAAAACAGATTCCATGATATCATGGTTACCAAATAAAGCGAAATAATTTCCATGCCTAGGTAGACTTGAAAATGCCTTGCTCCATAGGACAGTCATCTGAAAGCCATATGGAAAACACCACTTAGACCCTTTTCTAAAAAAACACTTTATGTTTTTGATATTTTAGAGAAATTAATGTTATTATACTAAAATGATGCCAACATTCATAGGAATACCAGTACTACATTGTTATGCTTCTTTAAAGTACTATTCCTCCAGTGTTGTTAACAATATAACAGTACTAAAATTTGCCAACCTATCACAGTCGGCCCTCTTATTGTGACCATTGTGGTCATTGATATTGTTTACTTCTGTGCACTGAGTAAATGAATGAATTTATTTCTTGTTCACACAAATATCAAAATGCATGATATTCACACTAACCAATTATAGTGTAAAGTTTTTACAAAAATAACATCACATGCCCTATCATTCTCTTAAAAGTCTAAAGAACTGACAACAATGTCAAGTATATTATGTTATAATGCCCATAATTTCATGTTAATGATATAAAATATGTGCAATATGAATATTTATAATTTCCCTCCCTACCACATTCTGAAGAGTGGAGTGGCATCAGTTTTTATATATTGTTTGTGAATAAAGACAGAATAGTTGAGTCACACTGCTGATCCATTATTAGGCATCACCTTTGTGTGAATGACCCAACTGCCAATCCCTCAGATTCTCTGTTCCATTAATGACTTCAACCAACTGGCCACTCCATTGATCCACTTAGATAGCTAATACTTTTCTTCAACGTCTTGTGTCAAAAGCAGAAACCTTAATCCCTTTTACCACACATTTTTCTTCTGGCTGACTCAGCTCCTCAAACCAAAACCCTGGTGTCACCCTTGTCTGCATCTTCCTCTCAGCCCACCATTCAGTGAGTCTCATTAGCTCTGTCCCCACTTCTGGCCATCCCTTGCTGCTGCCATCCTCTTTCAAGCAATCATCAGCCACTCCTTGCATTGCATCCTCATTGTCCTTCACTCCCAGCCACTCCCTACTCCAGGGTCCCTAATCAGGGTTCCCTGCTCCACAAAGTAGCCAGAACAATGTTCCTAAAACAAATACTAACCATGCCTTTGCTCACCACACTTAGAAAATATACAGAGCCTTCATCATCTACAGGAGTGTTTCTCAAACTCTCCTGGCACTTGAGTCACCTGGGGAGCTTTCAACAATATTGGTTCTCCAAGGCAGGACCCAGCTTTCATATTCTTAAAGAATGGCCCACGTTGCTTAATATGAGACCAAATTTAAGAACCTCTGGCCTGCAGGCCATACAGGGTCTTGGCTCTGAGTTCTGCTTCCATTTCTGGCTCTGTCATGTGCCGTCACTCTGTCCTACACTCACTGCACTCTGTTGGACAGCCTCTGTTTTTGGAAACCCAGGGTTTTGCTCCTCCTGTGCCCTCTACCTGGAAGGTTCCAGATCCTGATCTTTATGTGGTCATTTCTTTTTATCTTTTATGCTGAGCTCCAATGCCCCATCTCAGAGACACCCTGGTAAAGCACCCCTTCTCCCACAGCCACACTGCCCTGTTTTCATCCTTTACATCTGTATCTATAATCATTTTATGTTCATTTTCTCCTGTTGTATTGTAGCTCCATGAGGGTGAGCACTTCTCTGACATTGTGGCTTTGTCTCTAGCTCCTAGAGCAGTGTCTGGCATATAATAAAAATCAAACCACCACCACCAGTCATAAACCTAGCAGTGAATATTTACTGAGATCTGACTCTCCGCCTGGTGCTATTTAAAATACTTACTTGTTTGATTAACCCATGTGATCCTTACAATAAAATAGGGAGTAAATGTGATTACAGATGAAGAAACAAGGGAACAAGTAGAGAAACTCACTTTCCCAAGGTCACACAGCAGGAAAATGGCAGAGCTGGAATTTGAACTCAGGCAATTTGGCTCCAAAGCCTGGGCACTCAGCCAATCAAATACTGAATGAGTGGATGAGCAATACTTTGTACTGGCACATCTCAGGATGTCCCACCCACTGACATTATTGCCACTTCCCCAAACTACTGGGCCTCCACTCCCTGCTCTCCAATACATGCCTGTCAGCTCAGCTTCCTGCTACTATTCCTATTCCCCAACCCTCAGGCCAATCTCCACTGTCCATTTACTCTGCCCCATTTCCATTTCTCCCTCAATCTAGTTTAGAACCCACAATTCACAGCTGTAGTATTGTGGACATCTGAGCTGCTGAGGCCACCTGGATAGAACAATGGGAGACCCATAAAAATCTCAGTCATTGGTCTCATCTGGGCCACCAGCCCAATCCAGAAACATAGTCTTCTGTGAGCCACCTTCTATCCCACTACCCCCAACAAGCATTTCAAACTTTCTTCAGAGTCTACTCTATCACTTCTCCCCTTCAATTCTCATCGTATGCTCCCTCTCCCTCTTCCAGCTCCTCAAATATGCTAGGTGGGCACCAGCCCCAAGGCCTTTGCTCTTGCCATTCTCTCTGACTGGGGTACTCTTTCCCCCAGATATCTGCATGCCTTACTCCCTCATATCTTCCAATGCACAAGACAGCCCCACAGCAAAGAATTATTCGGCCTACATGTACCAATAAACTTCATAAACCACTTTTTACACATTTGATCAGTTACAGCATCTTCTCCATATACTGCTCAACTCTTTTGTTTGCATTTGAATTGCATTTGTACCTTTCTTGAAATAATAAAGCATAATACATAGAAAATGTTGCATATATTCTTCCATCTTCAGTATTAAAATGGCTATACAGAAAATTCACCAATTTTAATAAGTTTTGTTAAATGCATGCTGATATGACAGCTATCACAATACAATCTAACAAAATTCTTTCAAATGTAGTTAAAGACTAAAAAGCACTACTAGATCCATCCATCGTATGGAAAAAACTAAACAAAAATTTGATCAACCCAATAGTTTAAGTGTTTAGTTTCTCTCCTAAGATCAATTTCATGCAGTTTCATGCAGTCTGTTGGGTGTTTCCACTGGCGTGACTTGAAGTAGCCACCCTCCCGCTGAAGGCTGTGCAGGCACCATTTCCTCTAACCGAGGGATTACCAAGCCTGGGCAACTTTGCTCCCCAGAGGACATTTGGCATGACTGGAGGAATTTTTTGGTTGTCACAATTTGGAGCAAGGGAAGGTGCTGCCAGCAGTTAGTGGGTAGAGGTGAGGGATTCTGCTAAACATTTTACAAAGCCCAGGATGAACCCCACGCCAAAGAATTATTTAGCCAAACACTTCCATAGTGCTCATGTTGAGAAACCCCACTTTAATTCTTTAATAGTCATTAAGGTTTTGCCTTTATAAATGGGTAGATGTCATGGATCTTCTGGATCACCATGTGGCATCTACATTATGGATATTCCATCCTCCAATGCTAGGAATCCTTATATAGAGTAAGATATTGAGCTACAGATTCAATTTAGTAGCAATCCAGCATGTCATAGCTTAACATATTCCAATAGTTGGCTTCTTCTTATCACCTAGGCCTCAGCGGTCTTCCACTGACCACCCAGGAATACCCTCTCACTGTGTGGGCCATTACCATCACAGCATGGTTGTCAGGAAGCTCTGACACTTTCCCGGTTACTGACAGTCTCCTCCCCACAGCCTGGGAGGGTCAGGCCTCATCTGTCTGGTCCAGTGCTGTGTCCCATTGAAATTCAGCAACACCCAGGAAGTGTTTGCTGAATGAGTACATACACCACCCCCACAATTCCATTTATCCACCCCTTCTGTTTAGAAGGCTCTATGCACAGAACTTGACATCATCATTTTATGCACCTGCTATTTTTCCCTTTTCCCTGATAAGGAAACAGCCTCAGCAAGAACATTTCCCAAAGATGTTAGGGAAAGTAAGAGGCAGGGGCTCACTCCACACCCTTTACCCTTGGCCATTACAATATGAGGTGCTATGGACGAATATGAGTCAATACCATATACCACCGTCCTACCCTGAAGCAGACCCTGGTCCCCTCATGTAGGTAGTATGTCAACATGGCGATACTTTCTAGTTTGGCAGTATTTGGACACACCAATGATAACATACAATAGTAAATTTTAGTGACATTTTTGTTAACTATGATTAGAAACAGCTTAGCATAATGTGATACTATCGCTACATTTTTACTGCATTCAAAACATCTACTCATACACACATGAAAGGCAATGCAGGATTGTTCAAGCCGTGGGGTCAGCACCTTTTCCTGTAAAGAGCCAGAGTACGAATTAGGCTTTGTGGGCCTTATCGCCCCTGTTGCTCTTGGGGCATGAAAGCACCTGTGTTCCAATAAGACTTTAAGGACAATGAAATTTGAATTTCAGAAAATATTATTATTCTTCAGTTTTTTTTCAAACATTTAAAAATGTAAGCATCACCTTAGCCTGAAAACTGTACCAAACAGGCAGTGGGTCAGATTTGACACATAGGGCAGTTTGTCAACCCCCTGATTTAGAATACTGCTGCTACCAAGTTTTGAAGCTCTCATACAGTGGTGAATGAGGAATATCCTTGTAACACATGTGTGTTAGAAGTGAGCCCATGCTATCAATACTGGAGCTACCGCAGTACAAGTGTGACTGCACAATTTTTACTTTAACATCGTACACACTAGCACTATTCCAAACACTGTAAGTACCTTAGTATAATCCAATGTCCTTACCCACTTGTATTACAAATATAAAGGGCACAACTCACTCGAGTGTGCTAGCATTACTGCTTCTTGAATGGTAAGGTGAAGGGTGACATAATGCAGCTCAGCACAGTGTAGTATCATTTCTGTTCCCACAATTATATGTAATAGAGTAAAGCATAAAATCCCATTGCTGCTGCCAGCATTGGTGTCTTCAAGCAGTTACTTCCCTCAGCCTGTGCTGTGTGGCCCTCAACTGTAATACCGTGTGTCACATTACTGCCATAGCCCATTATGTTAGGCTGCCAGAAACAGAGCTAAACAAAAAATCCTACCACCAAATTCTATGCCAAATGGCATCATACTGTAATCATCCTAGGTCCAAATGGTAAACAGCAAACTATTGTTGAGAGATAAATACTGAGTAACATCTTTTTAATAAGATATTGTCAATATGGCATGATATGTCACTACCAACCACAGCATCAATGTAGTCATAGCATAGCAGTATGATTACATTGGAGTCATACTGTCCTTATATTTATAAAGAATTCTATACTGCCCTTGAATGTGTATTCAGTCATGCTACCACATAACCTCCAAGATGTAGTAATAACCTTGGGGTACAGATGGGGGCATTTATTGAATGCTGACTGTGAAAAGCACTTCACAACAATTATTTTACATAATTTCTTATGCTAATTGTGGGCACAAGCTGTGAGAACACACACATTTAAGAGTCAAGGACTGCTCTAAGGTTCAGAGAGGTGACATTACTTGACTGAGTCACACAGGCAGTGATGGACGAAGCTAGAATTCTAAGCCAGCGTAATTGCCCCCAGAACCTGTGTTCTGTTGCTTTGCTGCCCTGTCAGCTTTCACCATGACACTTTCTTTTGATGTCATGTGCTACCATCAAGACTCAATAAAGAGCGATTCCTTGCCCTGGCTGGTGTGGCTCAGTGGATTGAGCACGGGTCTGTGAACCAAATGGTCCCCAGTTCAATTCCCAGTCAGGGCACATGCCTGGGTTGCAGGCCAGGTCCCCAGTAGGGGACACATGAGAGGCAACCACACATTGATGTTTCTCTCCACTCTTTCTCCTTCCCTTCCCCCTCTCTAAAAATAAATAAATAAAATATTTTAAAAAATAAAGAGCAATTCCAGTCAACCATATTGCATCATATTGCCTGTAATGCTGGCACCAGCACTACTCATTTACAGTTACATTCCACAATGCATACTTTTCCTAACAATAATGCTGCTGTCCCTGGTATACAGTCCTACTTTCTACTTATTAGGATCTTATAGCTACTATGCTAATATGGCCTGGAGTTTAGCAGCAACAACAAAAATGCTATGGAGCCCACTGGCCTGCACTTTCTATAGTCCTCTTTGTGTCTGGGAAAGCACATGGTAACTGAAAGTTTAGAGTGAAATAGCCAGGTGTCATTGCTTCTCAAAAGCAGGACTGTGGACCCATCACAAATTCTTAATTTTTACATCACTAATACCATGCCTGACACTTTAGGAATAACAACCACCTGACGAAGCCTCCATTTCTGGTTAAACGCAACTTTTTTGTTTACTCTCTGGCTCTCTCCAAGTTACAGAATATAGTTGGAACAAAACACACCACAATCACACTTTGAATTCATGACAACACACCTCAAAAAGGCACTGACCATGACCCAATAATCTCACTACATACGATGCCACTGCATCTCACTAAGCAGCTTCACCAGTCCCAGCACACCACCCAGGGGCATAGCCCAAATTTCTGAATGACCCTTCCTCTTCTCTTTCTCACCCACACCTAATCCCCCAGAAAGTCCTCCTGACTATCCCTGCAAAAAGTGTTTGAATTTTCCTGCTATGTTCCGTCTCTACCACTAACCTTCAGTACAAGCCATGAGGACCTTGCCACAGAACAATCACAGTAGCTTACTCAGAGGTCTCTGTGCTGCTCCTCACTCCCTCACCTCTTACCTCCAGGTCCACTTTCCTCATAGAAGACAGGTGAAGTTGTGTCACTTTGCTCATCTTCTCATTGGAGATGTACTATGTCTCCGAGCTATTTCAAAATGCATGAAAAATATGAGATGGCCTGATGAGTGAATAGAAGAATGGCTAGATGGCTAGATGTTATAAATAAAATACAGTAAAATGTTTATTATGAGTTTATATGGTAGTTAATAGATAGGAGTTCTACTGTAAAAATCTTTGAACTCTTGTGTATTTGAAACTTTCATAATACAATTCGGGGAAAACAAAGTTTAAAATAAATCTTCCCATTGTACTTAGGGGGAAAAATCCAAGCTCCAAAAATCTATAAGCTTTCCACTTGCACTCTGATACAATGTCTCAGCTCCCTGCTTCAACCCACAAAATGCTTCTTTCCTGTCTTCCTTCATTCCTTTCACACACTAGCCTTGTTTCTGCCTCAGAGCCTTGGCACTGGCTCTTCTGCCTGGACTGCTCTTCCCTAGGGTCTTCCTGGTTGCTGATACCTTTTCTAACATTCAGGCCTCAGTTGGGATGTGTTACCTTTTAAAGGAAACCTTTCTTGACCATTGAAACGAAGTATCCGTTCAGTAAGTTCCTATTTTATTTTCACTGGAGCCCTTATCCTTACCTGCATTGCTCTGTCTTCTTCATTGTATACTTTCACTGATGAAAATATGTTCTACTAAAAATAAGAATTTGATATGTCTTCACTCTCATGCCCCAGTACTCATTAAATGTCTGTTCATTAATGAGTAATTGTTACAATTGCTGTGAAGTATATACAAACATCCTTATTTTATACACAGAGCTTAACCTCCATAGCCTCAGTATCCTTATTTCTAAAGCAGGAATGTCAATACCTACATCATTATTGAGCAATTTCAGGGCTTGCATTCAAAATAGTTTATTTTGGAATCACTACCTTAAAGAGATAACTTGCACCCTCATCTTAACTGCAACATTGTTTACAACAAACAACACGTGGAAATAACCCAAATGTTAGCCTGCAGATGAATGGATAAAGACAATGTGGCATCCCCAACTTTCCAGGGTTTTGTTTGAAATAAAAACTCTTTCTCAGAAAGGTGCAGTATCCAGTGATTCTAAAAGTTTGGAAGGGCAGCTCTGGATTAAAGTAAGGAGAAGCAAACCTTCCCAGGCCTGGGAGCAAGAACAGTGAGAGGCACAATAAGAAAACAGGAAACAGCATCTGTTATGTGCTTAAAATGTACCCAGCATGTCACTAAGCATTTTGTTCACAACGGTTGCTGTAGTGGCAAGCATAGGGTGTGAACCTCTTGGTCTGGATTCAAAACCCACCACCTTACCTACTTCTAACACCGACTTGACAGGAGGACCTCTGACCTGTCCTTCCAGCTTCTTTCAGCTCTCCCAGGCATTTGTGCCCACCATGCAGCAAACCCACCCCTGATGTCTGAGTCTTTGGCTCCCCTACCAGGACTAGAGAGGAAGCCACCTGATGGGAGGAGAGACCCTTGGTTCTGTATCTCAGTTCTCACACAGTGGTGGGAACAGAGTGAAAGGTCTCAATTTCACTGATGTCCCTTCAGTTAATCACCTAGTCCCACCCATCTTTTTTTTCTGTATTCCACACCTGGCTCTTACCACCCTTCTCCTCATCCCCATCTGCTCAAACCTTTGCCACTCCTCACTGAAGGGACAGCCTCCCAGCCCAGATGCCTCAGCTCCATCCACAGAGGAAGGATGTGCAGAGTATATCTATGAATTAGACAAATGAGAACTTGAGTCCTGGCTTTGCAGTTTAGTGAGTAAACTCAGTAGCTTTGGGTCAATTTCTTAACCTACCTGAAATGTGGTCTTCTCATCTGCAAACAGGTATGATAAAAGGCATACCTATAGGACAATTATAGGGAGCAAATATTGTCAGGTAGGTTAAGTGTAAAGGTGGTGCCTGCTACTAAGGAAGCACTCACTAACATCATCATTCCTCAAATCCATGGTAAAGATTGTATACGATCAAAATAACAGCTATTTGGACTATACACTTTTCTGTTTTAAAATCTTAAGAGGCTCCCTGATGTCCTCCAAATAAAGCTCAAAGGCCTTAGCTTGTAGTCATGCTCTGACTTACTGGATCTTCCCAGGATTCATACCAGAACCAGCTCTTGGACTTTCTTTCCATCCATGCTGCCAACAGGCACAGCATAAGCACAGAGGTCCTTGCCTGAACTTCACATTTCTCCCTTTCCAAATCTCAAATAAAAATTCCCGGCAGCATGGTAGGCATCTTAAGTGAATGCAGACCATTGCCCCATGGAAGCACATGAAACCCGTTTTAGTGAGAGCACGTGGCAGGAGGCCTGGCAAACCCCATGGAACCTCTCCTCATGAATGAAATTTGGAAATAAGACTGCCTTTTGGTTTTAGAAAGAATGAAATTATTCTAAACTCTGATGATAAAAAGGTGAAGGTGAAGGTGCTGCTATTCTTTAAAGGACAGGGCTTTGGAATAAAAATTTAAACCCACCAGAATTACAGTATAAACTTTGTTTATAAACTCATAAGATTATGGGTTTAATATGAATTGAGTCCTTTCCAATTACCATTAACCTACCACTTGAATCCATTATGCAATCATGACTCAGTAAGTCCTTTAGAATACCACTTTCAAACATGATGGGAATTAGGCTTTGTAAATATTTAAAATTGCCTGTTTAAAATTAATTTGACTCATTTGCTTGCTGGTTGACAATAATTTATGAGAGTTAGGGCTTTTTCTGTAATCCTATATATCAGTCATGAGTTTTTAAAAAACTCATGTGAAAAAAACATAGGGTGGAACTTGGTGTCTCTGTTGTTATGAGTATTCTTATTTCTCCAATTCTTTGTCAATACTTATTATCAAGTTCTTTTTATTATAGCACCCTAGTGGCTGTGAAGTATTATCTCACTGTGATTTTGTTTTGCATTTCCCTAATGGCTAATGATATTGAATATCTTTTCATGTGCTTATGGGCCATTGTTATATTTTCTTTGGAGAAATGTCTATTCAAATCCTTTGCCATTTTTTAAAATTGGGCTATTTTTGTTTTATTGTTGAATTGTAGCAGTACTTTATATATTTTGCACACAAGTTCCTTCTCAGATACATAGTTTTCAAATTCTGTATAAATAAATTCTGTAGGTTGTCTTTTTTGTTTGTTTGTTTAATGGTAAACTATATTACTTTCTCCCAAGAATTTCTGGCATCTAACTGGCTTATAAAATTCTTTCAAATTTCTCTGATGTTTCCAAGAATTTTTAAAATTTCATCTTTATTGTATTTTATTCCGTTACCATTTTGTGCCATAATACCCCCCCTTCCCTGAGCAATCACCACACTGTTGTCCATATCCATAGGTCCTTTTTCCTTTTTGCTCGATCCCTCTACCCCTTAACCTCCCCCCACAACTAGCTGTCTTCTGCACTCCATCTATGAGTCTGTCTCTGCTTTGCTTGTTAGGTCAGTTTGTTCATTAGATTCCATATATGAATGAAATCATATGGTATTTGTCTTTCTCTGACTAGCTTATTTCACTTGGCATAATGTTCTCCAAGTACATCCATTCTGTTGCAAAGGGTAAATTTTTCTTCTTTTTTATGGCCAAGCAGAATTCCATTGTGTAAATGTCCCATAGTTAGTTTATCCACTCATCTATTGATGGACACTTGGACAGCTTCCATATCTTGGTGATTGTAAATAATACTGCAATGAACATAAGGGTACTTATGTTCTTTTCAATTAGCATTTTGGGATCCTTCAAATATATTCCCAGAAGCAGGATCACTGGGTCAAAAGGCAGATCCATTTTTAACCTTTTGAGATATCTCCATACTGCTTACTTACCACCGTGGCTACACCAGTCTGCATTCTCACCAACAGTGCAAAAGGGTTCCCCTTTCTCCACATCCTCAGTAGCACTTGTTGTTTGTTGATTTATTGATGATAGCCATTCTGACAGGTGTAAGATGGTATCTCATTGTGGTTTTAATTTGTATTTCTCTGATAATTAGTGACATTGAGGATCTTTTCATATGCCTATTGGCCTTCTGTATGTCCTCTTTGGAGATATGTCTATTCAGGTTCTTTGCCCATTTTTTAATTAAGTAGTTTGTTTTGTGGTATTGAGTTTTGTGAGTACTTTATACATTTTGGATATTAAACCCTTATCAGATGTATCAGTGAATATTCTGTGGGAGAATTATTCACATCAGTGAATGTTCTCCCATTCTGTGCATTGTCTTTTTATTTTGTTTATGATTTCCTTTGCTGTGCAAAAAAAAATTAGTTTAATGTAGTCCCATCTATTTATTTTTTCTTTTGTTTCCCTTGCCTGGTGAGATATACCTGGTAAAAAAATTCTACAAGCAATATCTGAGATTTTTCTGCCCATGTTTTCTTTTATGATTTTGATGGTTTCAGGTCTAAGATTTAAGTCTTTGATCTATTTTGAACTCATTCTCGCATGTAGTATAAGGAAGTGGTCTAGTTTCATTTTTCTGTATGTATCTGTCCAGTTTTCCCAACACCATTTATTGACTAAACTATCTTTAGCCCATTGTATGTGCTTGCTTTCTCTCAAATATTAATTGACCATAAAGTTGTGGGTTTATTTCTGGATTCTCTATTCTGTTCCATTGATCTAAGTGTCCATTTTAAGCTGTTTTGATTACTATGACCTTGTAGTATAGTTTGATATTAGGTAGTATGATTTCTCCAATTTTGTTCTTCTTTCTTAGGACCTTTATTGCTGTACAGGGCCTTTTGTGGTTCCATATAAATTTTTGAAATATCTGTTCTAGTTCTGTGAAATACATCATTGGAATCATGATAGGAATTGCATTGAATCTATGGATTGTTTTGAGTAGTATGGACATTTTAATGATGTTAATTCTTCCTATCCATGAACATGGTATATGCTTCCACTTATTTATATCTTTTTCAATTTCTTTCTTTAGTGTCTTACAATTTTCTGAATGCAAGTCTTTTGCATCCCTGGTTAGGTTTATTGATAGGTATTTTATTTTTTTGAAGCAATTGTGAACTAGATTTCCCTTTCTGTTAGTTCATCATTGGCCTATAAAAATGCAGCTGACTTCTGGTTATTAATTTTGTATCCTACTACTTTGCTGAATTCATTGATCAGTTCTAGTGGTTTCTTGGCAGAATTTTTGGGGTTCTCTGTGTACAGTATCATATCATCAGCAGATAAAGACAGTTTTACTTCTTCTTCTCCAATTTTGATGCCTCTTATTTCTTCTTCTTGTCTGATTGCTATAGCTAGGACTTCCAGTACTATGTTGAATAAGAGAGGTGAAAGCAGACATCCCTGTCTTGTTCCTAATCTTAAGGGTAATGCTTGTAGTTTTTGCCCATTGAGTATGATGCTGGAAGTGGATTTGTCATATATGGCCTTTATTACATTTAGGTATGTTCCTCTATTCCCATTTTGCTGAGAGTTTTTATTATAAATAGTTGCTGGATTTTATCAAATGCTTTTTCTGCATCTATTGATATGATCATGTGATTTGTATCCTTAATTTTGTTTATGTGGTGAATCACATTTATTGATTTGCAAATGTTGTGCCAACCTTGCATTCCCAGAATAAATCCCACTTGATCATGGTGTATGATCTTCATGATGCATTATTGTATTCAGTTTGCTAATATTTTGTTGAAGATTTTAGCATCTATGATCATCAGAGATATTAGCCTATAATTTTCTGTCTTTGTAGTGTCTTTATCTGGTTTCGGAATTAGGATAATGTTGACCTTGTCAAATGAGTTTGGGAGCCTTCCCTCCTCTTGAATTTTATGAAATAGTTTGAGAAGGAGTGGTGTTAGTTCTTTTCAGAATGTTTGGTAAATTTCTCCTGTGAAGCCTTCCAGTCAAGGGCTTTTGTTTGCTTGGAGTTTTTCAAATACTGCTTCAATTTCATTACATGTCATCTGTCTATTCAGATTCTCTGATTCTTCCTGATTTATTTTTGGAAGATTGTGTGTTTCTAGGAATTTATCCATTCCATCCAGATTGTCCAGTTTGTTGGCATATAATTGTTCATACTATTTTCTTACAACCCTTTGTATTTCTTTGGTGTCAGTTGTTATTTCATCTCTTTCATTTCTGATTTTATTTATTTGTTTCCTCTCTTTTTTTTTCTTAATGAATCTGGTTAAAACTTTGTCAGTCTTATTTATCTTTTCAAAGAACCAGCTCTTGGATTCATTGATCTTTTGTATCATTTTTTAAGACTCCATTTCATTTATTTCTACTTTAATCTTTAATATTTCCTTCCTGGTACTCACTTTGGGCTTTGTTCATTGTTCCTTTTCAAATTCCTTTCAATGTGAAGTTAGATAGTTTATTTGAGCTTTTTCTTTGATTTTTTTGCTTTGTTTTGTTTTGTTTTTTATATAAGCCTATAATGCTATGGATTTCCTTCTTAGGATTGTTTTCCCAGTGGCCTGGGAAAATTTTCGATTGTTGCATCCTCATTTTCATTCTTTTCAAGGTATCTTTTGATTTCTTCCTTGATCTCATTGTTAATTCTTTCACTGTTTAACAGATGGTATTTAGCTTCCATGTCTTTGCATGTTTTTCAGTGTTCTTGTGATTGATTTCTAGTGTCATAGTATTGTGGTCAGAGAAGATGCTTAATATGATTTAAATCTTCTTAAATTTACTGAGGCTCGTTTTGTGTCCTAACATGTGGTCTATCCTAGAAAACATTCCATGTGCACTTGAAAAGTATGTGTATTCTGCTGCTTCAGGGTGAAATGCTCTGAAGATATCAATTAAATCCATTTGATTTAGTGTGTCATTTAAGGCCACTCTCTCCTTGTTGATTTTCTTCCTGGAAGATATATCCATTGAAGATAATGGGTGTTAAATCTCAAACTATGACTGTATTTATGTTGATCTCTCTCTTTATGTCCATCAAGATTTGCTTTATGTATTTAGGTGCTCCTATGTTGGGTACATAAATTTTTACTAGGGTTATATCCTCTTGTTGGATTATTCCCTTTGTCATTAGTAGTGTCCTTCTTTGTCTCTTACTATAGTCTTGATTTTAAAATCTATTTTGTTGGGTATAACTATTGCTATTGCAGGCTTTTTACCCTTTCCATTGGCATGAGATACCTTTTTCCAACTCCAAATTTTTAGTCTGTGTGTATCTTTCGATTTGAGATGGATGTCTTGAAGGCAGCATATACACAGGCCTTGTTTTATTATCCAGTCAGCTACCTTCTATCTTTTGGTAGGAACATTTAAGCCATTTACATTGAAGGCGCTTATTGCTAGATACTTATGTAGTGCCATATTATTGTTAGATTGTATTCCTCTGTTGTATTTTTTCTTTCTTTTTTTCTTAAAGCAAGCCCTTTAACATTTCTTGCCATACTGGTTTGGTGTTAACAAACTCTTTTAGATTTTTCCTGTCTGGGAAGCTCTTTATTTCCCCTTCAATTTTAAATGATAGTCTTGCTGGGTAAAGTAGCCTTTGTTGTAGGTCCTTGGTTTTCATCACCTTGAGTATTCAGGCCACTCCCTTCTGGCCTGAAATGTTTCTTTTAAGGAAATCAGATGCTGCTCTAATTGGTGTTCCCTTGTAGGTAACTACCTGTTTTTCTCTTGTGGTTTTTAGGATTTTGCCCTTGTCCTTTTAATTATGATGTGTCTCCATGTACACCTGTTTACGTCCAACTTTTTTAGGACTCTTTAAGCTTCCTGGACTTGTGTGACTTTTTCCTTCTCCAGATTAGGAAAGTTTCAGTCATTATTTCTTCAAATAGGTCCTCCATCATTTGTTTGCTCTCTTCTCCTTCTGGTATTCCCATGATGCAGATGTTGTTATGCTTCATGTTGTCCAAAATGTTTCTAAGCTCTCTTCATTTAAATTTTTTTTGCCTTTTATTGTTCTGCCTAGGTGTCATTTTCTGCCTTGCCTTCCAAAACACTGATTCTATCCTCTGCTTCATCTAACGTACTGTTCATTCCTTTCAATATATTATTTATTTCAGACATTGCACTCTTTATTTCTGCCTGGTCCTTTTTTATGGCTTCTATGTCTTTTTCCATGCTGTTAAGTATCCTTATAATTATTATTCTAAACTCTCTATCTGATAAATTGCTCACCTCCATTTCATCTAGTTCTTCTGTAGAATTCACTTGTTCTTTCTTTTGGGTCTGTTTCTTTATCTTCCCATTTTGGCTACTTCTTTGTATTTTTTTGCCTCAGTTGTTAAATTAATGAACAATTAAGCCTAATCAGTTGTTAATCTAATTAAACTGTGATCAGCAGGTGGGCTTAAGAACCACAGGGTGGAACAGAGTAATTCTTGTGGGCAGGGGTATTGCTTCCCCTAAAGCTGATGCCATTCAAAGAGAGGTACTCTGCCTGAGAGAGATGGCTCCTATATTATGGGGATTGACTCAGCACAGGGATCCTGGAGGCTGTTCCTTTGGTTCTTTCCCCAGAGCCACCAACCCCAGACTTTCCTCAAGTGTCTCTAGTTCACTCTGCCCTTTCTTTGCCAGAGCCCAGGGTAAGTGGCTGCGAGTGAAAGTTTGTGCATTGGCCCTTTAAGAGGTTCTCTTCATCTCCAACTGTCTCTCCCTGGCAGACAGAACCCCCATTGCTTTTCACAGCTGGATGTTATTGGGGTTCTTTTCCAGCTCTGGTACTATAGGCTGGGGAGCCCAGCTTGGGGTTTAGACCCCATATTTCTCAGGGGGAACCCACACCTGCTGAAATATATCTTTAGCACTTTAGCTGCCACCTGTAGAAGCCAATCCAGCCCTCTCACATCTCCCCACTCCCTACCAGTCACATTGTGGTAAAGTGGTTTCTTCTCTCTGTCTGTGGTTATAATCATTCCCTCCAGCTAGTGTTCAGTTGGTTATTCTGGATCATTTCTCTACAATTTAGTTATAGTTCCAGATTGGTCCTGGGAGGAGGTTAGTGTAGCTTCCACTTACACTTCTTCCATCTTGGATCCTCTGTAGCTAACTTTTAACAAAACTCCAAGGATTTTAAACCTCTTGTCTAAAGCTGGACTTCTATCTTCTTTCCCCCTATCTCAGATCCACTTTATAGTCATAAATCTGTTTAATTTAGCCAACTGATCAACTAAGGCCTCTTTCCTTAAATCATTTTTCTTCTCATCACCCACCTCGGGTTCTGTAAAAAAACAAGTAATGTTTCCTTTCTGCCTACATCTAGGTGTTTGAAGTACTTCTACATCCACTATTGAAGCCTAGGTTATGGTTTCATCATGCCTCTTCTGTATTCTTTCTATAGCCTAATCCATACCCTTTCCTCCAGTCCAACCCTTCAAAATGCTAACAGAATGATGGCACTCTCATGGGATAGTATGACTAGTGGTTACTAGTGTTGGTTCTGAAACCCAACTTTCCTAGTTCAAATTCTAGCTCTTCCACTTAACCTTTGTTCCTAAATATCTCATCTGTAAAATGAGGGATGATAAAAAGTGCCTGGTATATAATAAGCATTCATTGAATGCTAGCTAATATTATTATTAAAATTATTACCTTTTATTATTAATTAAAACTTTCCCAAGGTGTTGCTAACCTATGGAATAAAGTTGAAATGTGTTGCTTTGGTTCACAAGGCACTCCATGATCTCCGTGTAAGCCGAGGAAAAAACTACTGTGACCACAAAATCCTTGTAATTGTTTTCTAGCTCCACTTTTCAAAATGTGTTATTGAGTATAGAATTTTCAGGTTAAACTTCTTTCCAGGTGTTGTTGCTTTACTGCTACTACAGAACACATAAAATGGACTTTCTCTTTACCTGGCAGAATCCTCTATACATTTCCACCTTAATTCTCACAACTGCTTTATAAGGTGGTTAGTATTGCTATGCCCAACTTCATAGCTGAGATAAATGAAGGGGTAAATCTATTGTCCAAGATCACACAATTAGGAAGTAGAAAAGCCTGGATACAGTCCAAAGTCTCTTGGATACCATGTCCTAAGCTCTTGGCTCTGCCTTAGAAAGTTACTGAAGGGATGACCATTGACAGACATTCTCAAAGTTAATGTGGGAAAGAATTTCAAACACTTATTTCATATTTGTAATTCCTGTATAGAGTACATTTTCCATCTGGGAAGTCTATACACTTATCCAGACATCTGAAAATTCCTGGGGCAGAGAAAACTTTAATGTAGTTTCTGAAAGCTCTTGCTAAACAAATATTTCTTTCTGGGGGGTCATTGTCTTCCTTCCCTGGCTGGACTATTGCAAATTAACTCATTTGGTTGAAGCTAGTAAGTCTTTGATCCAGCTTTCTCTTTTCCTGGACAGCTCCTCACACATGGTGAAGGGTCAGAGGAGAATATGACTACTCAGGAGAATCATCTTCCTTTTTGAGAGGTAACTCAAGGTACTTGGGCATTAGCAAGCGACTCAGGGCTGCCATCCTAATGAGCAGAGGCAGCACAGCACATTCCTAATTGCATGCACAGGAGGTCTTCATTATCTGAAGATAATTAGTCCTGGAAAAATGCTACTTAAAATGAATCTATCAAAAATAGGAATGAAATTTTTTACATAAACTGTAAAGAAACAGTTATTTGAGGCTTTAACTTAAAAACAAAGATATCAGTTATAAAAACAAGCTTATATTATTTAATATTTAACAAAATAGAGAAATACATTAAAATTCTCTCTTAGAAAATATACAGTATGAATCAAGTGTTATTTTCCATTGTCTTTAAAAAAATAAACTTATTTTTAAAGAGAGGGGGAGGTGGAGAAAAAGAATGAAAGATCGATGTGATAGAGAAACAATGACTGGTTACCTCCTGCATGCACCCTGACAGGGGATTGAACCCACAACCTAGACATGTGCCCTGACCAGGAATCAAACCAGCAAACTTTCAGTGCATGGAACACCACTCCAACCAATTGAGCCATGTAGCCAGAGCCTAAGTTTCTTTCTTAATCTTTGATGTTCAAATCGTTCCCATTTAAAATTCCAACAATATCCTCAATGAGGTTGATTTTCTCTTTTCGTTTAAGTCGGCCCAATCCCCCTTGGTCCATGGCTCTGAGTGTGGCTAACTTGATTCTTCAACCTTCAAGGACTCCAAGAAATTTCGCATCCTTAGCAAAGTTTGCAATTTCATGTTTCAATCAATTGCCTTGTATTTGCCTTGTGTTGTCTCATACTTACATTATACAATCAACCTGAGACAGACCAATAAAGATGTTGACTGGGTTGGGAGAGAAGCTGATGTTAAACAGAGAGAGCTGTCGGAGAGGGAAATAGTTCAAATAGTATTTTTGTGCTGTGCCCTTGCTTCCTTATGCAAATTCATAATTTTGTCCCCTCTCATGATACTGATTTCCTTTATTGGCATAGGATTTTCCAAATACCAGTCACAAAGATTCACTGTGGACTCAGGTTACCTTGAAGAATTTCACGTTACCTAGAGTTTTCTGAAATGCAAACTCTTTTTCATGGCCCCTGAGGCCCAGTCTCACCAGTAGCCCCACTATTCTACATTTTTACCCTCATCTCATACTTGCCCCCTTGAGCACTCCGCTCTAGCCATACTACCACTCTTCATTCCTTGCCAAACCCTTTGTTCCTTCTATCTCAAATGCCTATCCTGTGGCTAACTTGTCTTTCAGGCATCAATTCAACAGCAGCTTCTTGAAGAGACCTCCACTGGCCATTTCACCTCAAGAGAAAACTTTCTCTTTAATCACGCCTTTGCAACCCTATTGTTTATCTCCTCCATAGTGCCTGACAAAATAAATAGCAATCTTATTGGTTCCCCTTCTTATTTCTGACTCTGAAGTCCGCATGTAAGCTTCAGGGGAACAAGGACTTTGTTGAATTCTCCTTAACACACACAAAGCCTGTCTCAGTCTTTGTTAGGTGAAAAACTGCACTTAGCAATTGGTACATGGGGAGAGCTTGAGGTGAGATCACTCAATTACCCTAATTTGAACAATTTAATCAAAGCTCTCCTTTGGGGCCATTGAAAGAATCTTTGCTTTTTTTCTAAGATCCTAGAAGCCAACTGAAACATTTTAGATTGTGGGGAGGGCTTCACAAGGACTTTTTCAGGGCTAGGGATTATATACAAAGGAAGTTATTAATTTATATGCACTTCTCCCACCTAAGAATTTTGCCTCATTATCAAATTAATAACCTCTTTTTCCCACCGAAGAAGAAGAGGAACACGGGAAGCTAGGTAAACGGTTCATTTGGTGGTGATTTTCATAAACTTCTCTAAGGGCTCTCAGGTTTACTTAAAGGGCAACTTTCCCAACTTTTTAAAGGCTGAATAAAATTGGGACTATCATGAGAAAAATGCTTCATTTTAACTCATGGGCCATAACTGGATGATCCAGATCAGATTCTGGATGGTGCCAAAGGGAGACAGTCCCCAAGTCCTTGGAACAAAGGACTGGTAAAACTAAACAAGATACAGAAAGATCGGGAATCCACGTTTTCCACTGCTAAGACCTCAGAAACCTATAAAAGCAGTTGTTTTATGGGAGCACTTAGCAAAGTATTGCCCAAGTCCATTTTAAAGGCTTGAAATCCTTTGACATATGGCAATCATTATGTGTGCTCAGCTGTCTATCTTGCACAACTCTTTCTTCTTCTCTCCTCCAAGGAAAGCGCTTCTGAGGCCCTACACTTACCATATTTTACAAGAAGCACTTAGCGGTGAGCACAACTCAGAAGCAGTCTTAGGAAGAATAGTCCTGGCTAAGAGCTCCAGGACTACCAAAGCATTTCGTCTCAAGATGGAAGCCTTGAGGCAAAGCTGTTTCTGATTACAAGGGGGGATACATTCTTAGTTGGGGTTTTCCTTTAAAAAATGGTTTAATGACTCAGATGTCCTAGGCAGCAAAATGAAACATATTGTCTTGCTTGGCCTTTTCCAAAAACAGGAGGATACCTGGGTCTCACTGACCTGGTGGAATGTGTTGGAGTTCCCAAAGATCAGGCAATGGAAATGATTAATAAAACATGTCAAGGTGGACTCTTTCAGTGTGCCCTTGTGGTTCCCTTTGTTTCAGAGGTTGTGCTGTATTTCTAAGCACTGGCACACTCAGGATAAGGTGCTCCTGAGCTCTCAGAAGCACAGGTGGTCACTGTCCCCAGAGCCCTCCTCCACCATCACTGTGGGACAGTTGGTAGAACATACACATCCTGTATTCTTGGTAAAAAGCTCCCCAGTGCTGTTTTGATGTGGTTCTTCTCAGGAAAACCATACCACATTTCTCCAGGAAATAACAATAGCTGAATCCAAGTGTATAAGGCAGTGTAGTCTAGGCTCAGCTCAACTATGGAAGACATAAGATGTTCTCTGCATTCCTTCTGGATCTTGGGCCAAACCAAGATGGGCAAAACCTATAAGAAACATATGATGCCCCATTTTAGAATTTGCCGCTTGTCAATAAAAGCCATCTTCTTCACCAAAATGCCTGGAAAGAAATTCACACGAACTTTTGCTTCCCCCCAAATGTTGAGACTGTTTGTCAAAAGGGTACACACGGACACACTTTCATTCTCTGCTACTGGAAGCATACATGTGTACAACCATTCTGGATTTCACACTCGCCTTTTTAAAATGCATAGTTTTGATTCAATTAATTCTACTTCCTACAGCTTTTCCTAAGGCTATCACACGCATACACAAAGTGGAGCCAGAGAAGGTGATTTTCTCATCTTTTTTTCTCATCTTTTATCAAATGCAATATGCAATGAAACGACGAGTCCTGTTTGGACATCTGCCTTCTCCAGTTTCATGCGTCACTGTAGGGGCTCACACCCAAGGCCCCCTCTCCAAAAACATCTCCACTCTTCAGCCAGCTCCTCCAGACTTTCCCTTGTTTTCTCTCTTGAGCAATCACTTATCTTTTTTTAATGTTAATTTTTAAAAAGTTAAATTAAAATTTTAATTTAGCACATTTTCTTCTTCCAATTCTCTTCTCTATCAATTATCTTCATTAGCACAATGAATCAAGCAGTAAAACTTGTAGAATGCAAGGTGGGAGTAAAGGCTGTGAACGCTCTCTCACACACACACAAACTATACCTGTCACTCATAATTTCTTAAAGACACAAAGATTTAGTATGTGTATGTTCTTTGTAGCATTATTTCCAATAGTGAAAAGTTAGAAACTTAATATCTCTTAATCAGGGATTATTTGAATAAATTCTACTAAATCCTTATGGTTGAATGTGACACAGCTGTTAAAATTGTGTTTTGAAGTGATTTTCATGACTTCGGATATGTACATAGTACAATATTAAGTAGAAAAGTAAAAATAAGGTAAAGTTCAATTTTTATGTAAGAAGAAAAAAGGGAAGAATTGTCCCAACATTTTAAGAGTGACCAGTTTTGGATTTGGGGATTATGAACACATTTTTTATATTATTTTTTTTTACTCTCCTGGTCTCCTAGTTTTTTGAAGTTTTTCCCTGTGCTGTCCCACTCTAGGTGCTAGAGATACAGGTATTAATAAGCTGTATACAGTCTGTACCCTTTTGCATAAAAGCATTTTTAATGCAATAAACTCCTTTACAGTAGTGTCTCCAATTTAAATATTTAATTGTTACTCACCTATGAAATCCCCAAATCTGGGAATTACTATACCAAATAATCTTTTAAGAAAACATTTGACTATATACATTCAATGTTTCCTATTTTATTAAAATATGTATTCAATAAATTTAAATAATTTAACATGATCAATATAATTATAAAAGTATTTAGAAAATGCTTAAAGTTAACAACAGTCATCAGGATGCTGAAGATAAAAAGGTTAGAGAAACATGCATTTATGAATGGTTTTTATTTGACTATTTTCTTCATAGAGGAAATTCTCTACATGGCTTCGAAATCAGAATCTATTTCTCCAGGGACTTCATTTACTGTTTGGGAGTGAGTTATGATTGTTTAGAAAGTTGTAAATCTCTTTTCATTTTCATGAGATAATCGTCTGGATGTGAAGATTTTATATCTTCTCAGCCTTTTTCCCTGGCATGTAATCCTCATTCCGACTTCATGGAGATTTTTTTAAGTTTTAGCTCACTTTGGAGGTGAATTTCATTTTATGGAAAAAGGCAAAAATCATAGAAAGATTAAAGATGAAAGGAGTTCCTCTTACAGTGACAATTCTTCCATCAAAAATATCACAAGAGCCTGATTCTGGACCTGAGAAAATGAAAACTACATTTTTTAAATTTATGTTTTTTCTTACTTTAAAGAAACAAAAACATGTCAAGCCCTGGCTGAGTGGCTCAGTTTGTTGGAGTGTCATCCTCTACACCAAAAGATTGTAGGTTTGATTCACAGTCAGGGCACATACCTAGACTATTCATTCAGTCCCAAGTTGGGGTGCATACAGAAGGCAACTGATTGATGTTTCCCTCTCCCTCTCAAATCAATAATAAAAAGACAATTTTTTAAAATGTTGAAACAATCACAATTTACAGAAGAATTAGAAGTAGGGTACAAAGAACATTCCCCTGAACCATTTGAGAGTAAATTACCAACTTGATGTCCCATCACTAGTGGCTTTCCTAAGATTAAGGATGTATTCCCTGGAACCACGGTAAAGCCATTAGAATCAGGAAATTAACAAGGACACACCACCGGCATCTCACCCTCAGATTCCATTCAAGCTTCACCAATGTCACAGTAATACCTTTTATGGCAAACATCCATTTCAGAATCACACACTGGATTTGTCCTTTCCTTGGCTTTCGTGACCCTCATACTTTTGCAGATTGCAGGCGAGTCATACTGTGGAAAGCCCTCGTTTGGGTTTGTCTGGTGTTTCCTCAGATTCAGGTCATGCATGTTTGGCAGGAGTATCAGAGAAGCGGTACTGCTTTCTTATTATACCCTATCAGGTGGCACACAATTTCAGTTTGTCCCATTATCAATAGTGTTCATTTTGATACTTGATTAGGCAGTATCTCACCTACTAAAAATTATAATTTCCCATTTGTAATTAATAAATATTTTGTAAGCAGCTAATACTCATTAAACTTTCAATTTATTTATTTTCATCAGTATGAATTAACAGTCTCTTATTTAATACAAGGGGTAATAATAAGTCATTGAAATTTATTTTAATGTTCAAATTGCCCTCAAATTTTGACCAGTTCCAGTTCCAGTTATTGCCAGTGTCCACCTGGCCTTTCTTATCATTCTTTTTAAAAAGATTTTATTTATTTATTTTTAGAGAGGGGAAGGGAGGGAGAAAGGGAGAGAGAGAGAGACATCAATGTGTGGTTGCCTCTCATGTGGCCACCACTAGGGACCTAGCCCACAACCCAGGTATGTGCCCTGACTGGGAATCAAATCTTCGGCCCTTTGGTTTGCAACCCATGCTCAATCCACTGAGCTACACCAACCAGGGCCCATCGTTCTTTTTTTTTTTTTCATTTTTTTTTATTTTAGTTGTTGTTCAAGTAGTTTTCTGTCTTTTTTTTACTCCCATCCCAGTCCACCCTCACACTGCTCCTGGCCTCACTGCCATTTCCACCCCACTTAATTTTAGGCATGAGCTGTTCCAGGTTCACCTTGCATTTTCTTGACCCTAGCCCAGGAATCAGTCATTTCTCCATAGAGCCTTATTCCTTTTAGAGGCGAATGGTTTACAGAAGCCAGGATCCAAGTGTAAGGTATGCTCAGTGGGGTGTTGTTATCAATTCTGGTCAGAGGATAGAGCTAGGGAATAAATGTACACATATAAATGTACATCCATGTATTTATGCATAGACATATGTGTGCACACACACTGAATGCATGCATGTATATGTGTGCATGCTCATCCACAAATGCATGAACATGCACACATATACATACACATGTGTAATATACACACACACATCCATACGTGCATAATATGTACACAGCTGCACAGATAGGTATATGCACATACACATATATGCACATCTATATATACTTCCATATTTATATATATTGAAATCTATTAGTTCTCACCTCCAATATCTGCAGTTTCAACCCATCTTCTCAGGGTTCATGGTATTAGAAAACCAGTTTTCTTCCCTTCTAAAATTGTACCTCCCTTGGACAAAGGTTCCATTTGACAGAGATTATCTTAATATATTTACTTATCTAATCTATTCTCCATATGTAACCAATCTCTCATTATAGCCACTATCTCCTACCTCATGTAAGTGCCCTCCTCACCCCACCTGGGCTCTGACACCTGCGTCAGGCTGACCCAGGAGAATGCCTCTCACTTTGCTCAGACTCTGACTCCTTGCACCACGCCACCCTCCATGGGAATGGCCTCCTCTCTGTACTGTCATGCTGGCACTAATATTTCTCTGTGGGCAGCCCCAACAGAAGGACACCACCCTCCCCCTGCTCAGCCCTGATACTGACTCTGCATATCCAGGGAAAATGTTTGCAGCAAGGGACTACATTTTCCTTGTGTGTTTAGTGAAATAGTTGACATCAATTTCAAACACTAAGCCAAAATAGAGAATATACGAGTATACATATATATGTTTGAACAAAAACATTGTACAGATGTGACATTAATTAAATTAGGCATAAAATCTCTAGTCACTGGTATTTGCTAAATCCTTTACTGGTCTTCTTAGTCCCCTCTTGTCTTCCTAGAGCCTTTATCCAGGAAGAGATTAGGTGATCTCTTCAGAACAGGAGAAAGTTCCCTACCAAAACCCTGGTGATGGTGTGCCTTCCACTCAGAATGAAATGCAAGCACCTGATTGCAGATTGCAAGACCATGAACAGGCACCTGCCTGCCTTTCCAAGTACCACTCTTCTCACCTGGCCCTGGTCTTCACGGCCAGTCTTCTTTCTGTTCCTGTCCCTTCCTCAGAGCCTCTGTACTTGATGATTTTTTACTGCAGAAGGTGGCAACACTTTTCAATCTCAGATTTATGTTCCCTCTTTGAGGCAACTGTGACCACCTGGCTGAAGGAGCTAATCCACTTCATTGCAGAGACTTTGAAATCCTTACCAACATCTGAAATTGTCTCTGTGTGTCATCTGCTTATTCATTTCTTCAGGAATCTGGTCTCTTTTGTTCAGCGCTATTCCCCCAGGGTGTGGAAGTGTGCTTACTGGGCATGAACTCTCTGAATAAATAAACAACCCAACAACATTTGAGAGCAGTGCAAGGAGTGTGGGCTGTGAGGCACTGCCTAGCAGGCTTTGATTTCCTGGCTGTGTGTCCTCAGGCAACTTGCTTAACTTCTCCAGGCTTTATGTTCTTCCACTTAAAAGTAAGACTGATGGCCTTTCCCCTATTTTTCCACCATTATCCCTCTCTGTCCATCCCTCTGGTTATTGTCAGTTTGTTCTTTATTTCAATGTCTTTGGTTGTATTTTGCTTGCTTGTTCATTTTGTAGATTAGGTTCCACTTATAGGTGAGATCACATGGTATTTGTCTTTCACTGCCTGGCTTATTTCACTCAGCATAATTCTCTCCAGTTCCATCCATGCTGTTGTGAAGGGTAGAAGCTCCTTCTTTCTTTCTGTTGCATAGTATTCCATTGTATAAATGTTCCATAGTTCTTTGATCCACTCATTTACTGATGGGCACTTAGGTTACTTCCAGCACTTGAGTATTGTAAATTGTGTTGCTATGAATATGTATAAAGGACACATGAACAAAGCCAGAGGGTAGGTTCAAGGGTAAGAGGTAGGGATGGGTGTGGCTGGGGGGTAATGAAGACAACTGTACTTGAACAACAATAAAAAAATTATAAAACCATGCCCTGCCTGGTGTGGCTCAGTGGATTGAGCTTGGGCTGCTAACCAAAGCTCAACCAAAGCTCAAAGCGCTGCTAACCAAAGGGTCGCAGGGCACATGCCTGGGTTGTGGGTCAGGTCCCCAGTAGGGGGCACGTGAAAGGGAATCACACACTGATGTTTCTCTCCCTCTCTTTCAGCTTCCCTTCCCCTCTTTCTAAAAATAAATAAATAAAAAGTATCAGTTAGAGAAAAAAAGTAAGACTGAGCATCAGTATAGTTTGGTACATAGCAGACAGGGGCCCTTGAACAGTAAGATCAGAGTGGGGCTTTTCAGGTTCCTAACATAATGAGCTTTCCTGTCTTAGTTCAGGCACATTTGGGTTTCTGAATACAGTGGTCCCAGAGGTCCCATGGCTGACCATCCCTTTTGATCAAATTCTGTGTTTTCATTTGAAGAGTCACCAGGAACCCCATCAATGAAAGAAAAGCCTTCTGTGAACCATGCCACATGAAAAACCAAGTTTCCAAATGAGTTACAAAGGAAAATGTGTTTCCTGGTCTGCAGGGGGTACAGCCTTTCAGGGCCAAGAGAGGTGTCTCTGGTTGAAACTTCAGGGTCCTATAGACCCAGCTGAAGCAGGGATCATAGCACAAGGGAACAGAACAGAGAGAGGAAAAAAAAAAAAACCAAAGCTGATCTGTCACTCCTGTATGAAAGGCCATTTTATCTGTTAACATGGAGCCTGTGGTGAGAGCCCTGGTTAGCTGGATGTCAGAGCTGCAGACAGGGAGGATGACCTCACTGGGAAGGCGAATGGCAAGCCTCCCTTGGATTTGGGACTATGTATGCTAGACAAATGATCTCTATTCAGCTAAGCTAACTTATGGATGATATAAGCCCAATCAATTCCCCATTTTTCATGCTAATAGATGCAGAGACAGCCTGGGGAGAGGAAGCGGATAAGGGTGGCTGCTGGCCAATTCCCCTTCAGAAGATCCCATTAGCCAATGGAATCTCTCTGCAAAGATTTCCCTGTCCCACCACAGCAGCCAGCTTTTGTGAACTTGAATATCGCATCAGTACTCTCTGTTATCAAACAAGGCACATCGTCCTACCGGTTGCTGTTTGGAAAGTGACTGACTTATTTCTCCAAACAGTAGGTGGGCCTTAGGTTTACAATGCACTCACAGATACTTCTTGTGGGCTCCCAGTCTCAGAGCTGAACATCTCTGTGACTAATACATAGCTACCCTTCCAACCTCTGACACTTGATACTTAACTGTAAAAGGAGCTGGCAAAACAACAAAACTTGGCAAGATAGTTGGAATATGTAGTTTTTTTACAGTTCACAAAGTGTTTCCACATTCATGATCTCATTTGCTCATTTGCTGCCTCATTTGAGATAGGCTGAGTGAGTATTCCCATTGTCTCTCCCTTCAGAGATTAGGAAGTTGAGGCTCAGAGAGACTAAGCGACTTGTCCCAGGACCACAGCTAGGTAATAGAAGTGCCAGGATTTGAACCCAGATCTAAGACCTGAGCTCTCCCTACTATGCCATGAGTAATATACCTGTTGGTGGGGTTATGCCATCAATTTTTTCTTTTAAAGAATCAAATCATGATTATCATCTGAAATCTCAGGTGTGGCTAAAAAACAAAATGATGAAAGTCGTCCTGGTTTGGGAATCAAATGTCAGGTCCTTGTAGCAAGCCAGTTGGGAATTTTAGGGCCATATACTCTTGGCTCACCAAAAGCGTGCTCAGCATGGGCACTGCCCAGAAAACTTAAAAAGGGGGAAGGAGAGCTCTCTTAGTAAATTGGAAATCCAGTGGGAGATACCAGCAGGGTATGTTCTTCCCAAGATATTCCTTTGTTTTTGGAATTACCTACCCTTCCATATGTTGGCCAGACCCCCCAGGCAGTACATTTAACACATTCATTATCATAAGGGAAAGATGCGTGTTTGTTTAAAAAGTCAGGTTCTTTAGCTTCTATGACTCCTACAACTTCCTAAAGACCCCCAGGCTCTTTGTTGAGCTGAAGAACCAAATTAGGCTTAATATGATCTAATGCAAAGGTCTAAATTATGCCTTGAGTATACTTTTTGGGAGATGAAAGGACCAATATGCTTATAAAGTTCTATTACTCTTTAAAAAAGACTTTTAAAATGTTGGAAGTACCTCCTGGCTAGGGAAAGGATTAGATGCCCTGCTTTCAGTTCATTACTTCTAATATAAACACTCAGTATCCCCAGTGTTCAGCATTGTTTGTCTGTCTTTATACAAACTGAACAGATGGAGGGCCTTGGGCCTTTGTCTCTGAAGTCAGTTTAATGACGAGGGCAAAGTGAGATGTTTTGTCTGATTAAAGTTTCCGCTCTTCAAAGCCACACCTTCTTCCATTTGGGAAATGATAATGTTTATGGGCCCTGTGCCTGGTTGGTAGATGGATGGAGTAGGTAGTAAGCAAATCTCTCTTTGTGACTGAAAATACTAGGCATGGTAAAAAAGAGGAGGCCCCATGTGGTCCATACACTGGCATATGATGCAAGCCTGATAGTATATAACTTCTTTTTGGATGCTATCAGATACAGACATCAGGTGCATTAGTGAAAATAAGTATAAAGGCATGGTACTTACATTCAAAGTATTTTTAACTTTTAAAAGTGATATTTATTATAGAAATTTGGAAAACACAAGAAAGCAGAACAAGAAAAATTATCCAGGATTTTATAATCCAGAAATCAACACTACTATCACCTTGTTGTATATGTTCCCATTATTCTCCCAGTATTTAATATAATCACTTTTCAAAAATTTTTGAAATCCTGCAGATACCATGTCTTTCTTTTTTCACTCAATATATTGTGACTATCTTTCTAAATCAATGAATACACATCTATTTCATCACCTTTGATACTTATACGTATTACATAAATGTACCATTTATCATAAATTAACCAATGTGTGGTGGTGGACTTTTAAGTTATTTTCCATTTTCCACTATTATAAAGGGATGAAATAAAAACTAAAATTTCTGAGTAATAATATTTTCTTATTATATCTCAGGATAAATTTCTGCAGGATTACAGGGTCAAAGGCAATACACATTTCTGATTTGACATTACTGGTAAATCACCTATAATGGTTTATATTGGGAACATATTTGGGTGCTCATCTTTTGTATTCTGATACATGCAATATATCATTTTAACATCATCTCAGTTTTAGAGGCAAAATTACTGCATCTTGTTTTTCTAATGGGCTTTTCTGAAGATGACCATGTCTCTACCATCAATAGCCTCTCTTTATTGTAAATTTTCTCTCTCTCTCTCTCTCTCTCTCTCTCTCTCTCTATATATATATATATATATATATATATATATATATATATATATATATATTTTGTATTGATTATACTATTACGGTTGTCCCATTTCCCCCCCTTTATTCCTCTCTGCCCTGCACCCTGCCTCCCACATGCATTCCCCCCACCCTTCGTTCATGTCCATGGGTCACACATATAAGTTCTTAGCTTCTACATTTCCTTTACTATTCTTAACCAGACCCTGTCTATTTTGTATCTACAATTTATGGTACTTATTCCCTGTACCTTTTCCTCCATTCCTTACCTCCTCCTCCCTGTTGATAACCCTCCATGTGATTTCCATTTCTGTGATTCTGTTCCTATTCTAGTTATTTGCTTAGTTTGTTTTGGTTTTGTGTTTTTATGTTTGGTTGTTGATAGTTGTGAGTTTGTTGTCATTTTACTGTTCATATTTTTTATCTTCTTTTTCTTAGATAAGTCCCTTTAATATTCCATATAATAAGGGCTTGTTGGTGATGAACTCCTTTAACTTCACTTTATCTGGGTAGCACTTTATCTGCCCTTCCATTCTAAATGAAAGCTTTGCTGGACAGAGTAATCTTGGATGTAGGCTTTTCATTGACATCAAATACTTCCTAGCCCCTTCTTGCCTGCAAGGTTTCTTTTGAGAAATCAGCTGACAGTCTTATGGACACTCCTTTGTAGGTAACTGTCTCCTTTTGTCTTGCTGCTTCCAGTATTTTGTCCTTCATTTTAATCTTGGGTAATGTAATTGTGATATACCTTGATGTGTTCCTCCTTGGGTCCAACTTCTTTGGGACTCTCTGAGCTTCCTGGACTTCCTGGAAGTCTATTTCCTTTGCCAGATTGGGGAAGTTCTCCTTTATTATTTGTTCAAATAATTTTTCCACTTGTTGCTCTTCCTCTTCTCCTTCTGGTACCCCTATAATTCGGATGTTGGAATGTTTAAAGATGTCCTGGAAGTTCCGAAGCCTCTCCTCATTTTTTGAATTCTTATTTCTTCATTCTTTTGTTTGGCTGTTTCTTTCTTCCTTCTGGTCCATTCCATTTATTTGAGTCCCAGTTTCCTTCCCTTCACTGTGGGCTCCCTGTACACTTTTCTTTATTTCACTTTTCATAGCCTTCATTTTTTCCTCTATTTTGCAACCATACTTACTCAACCATTTCTGCAGCATCCTGATTACCAGTGCTTTGAAATGTGCATATGATAGGTTGGCTATCTTTTTATTGCTTAGTTGTATTTTTTCTGGAGCTTTGATCTGTTCTTTCACTTGGACCATTTTTTTTTTTTTTGGTCTCAGTGTGCCTGTTATATAGTAAATGGTGGAGCCTTATGTATTTGCCAGGGCAGGGCAACCCATATCACTACATTGTATCACTCTGTGGCGGAGAGATCCAAGAGGGAACAATGCTGCTTGCTTGTCTCTCTGCCATCTTTCAGTCACTTTCCCCACTACCCACAAGCAAATTGGGCCCTTCTGGTGCTGATTCTCACATGGGTGGGTGGGTTCGAGTATGTTCCAAGACCCTGTGGGTCTCTCCAGTGAGGCTTGGAGTTTCTCCAGTTGCTGCAACCCCTACAGATTTTTTTCAGTCAGAGGTCTTGAGGCTTTATTTCCCTGCACGGGAGCCCTGGGTTGAACAGTCTGTTTTGCTCTCCAGTTGTTCCTCCTGGTTTATCCACACAAAAATGTGAGACTACCCACTTCACCAGCCACTGTCTCACTGACCTAGCCCTCTAAGCACTGCCTTGCCATGAGTTCTCTCCACCCTGGTTGCCCATGGCTGCCCATCCTAACAGTCTGGATAAATGCTTCTTTTTTAACTTCTTGGTTGTCAGACTTCCATACATTTAGATTTTCTGGCAGTTTGGGTTACTTTTTATTTTTAAATTTGTTGTTGTCCTTCTTTTGATTGTGCGAAGAGGTACAAGTGTATTTACCTATGCCTCCATCTTGGCTAGAAGTCCTTGTCTATTATAAATTTTCTTTTCAAGTTCCTAGTTAATTTTCTATTGGTTAAAAATTTGTTGGCAAGTTATAATCTTCTTCTATCACATATGTTTGTCATTGTCATTTACTTCTGATTGTAGTGTATTTTTATGTACCAAATAGATACACATGTCATTTTATAACACTATGTTTCTTCATGGTCTCTGTATTTATTCCTATGCTGAGGAAAGACTCCTCTATCCTCAAGTCAGAGGGTCATTTTATTGCTTCCATTTTTATAGTTTCTTTTTATAGTTTAATTCATATTTTTGAAGTGCAAAAATAACAAAATACTTTGATAGAAAAAATAGCATGATGATAATGGGAAGAAGACCAGACTCCTGTACTAAGATGTTTTGCTCTTTACAAATTAACTTTTACTCAATGCTTTTTGCTAAAAATTAGCAAATTTTTAGCAAAAAAAATTGACATTGGTTATTGATACAATGTTAAAAATTTAACATTGGTGACTGATACATTTTAATCTATTAGCCAAGAAGCTGTCCAATGTGAATATGAAGAGCTGGGAATTAGTGTTTACAGTCCTTTCATACATCTGAGCAACTTAGGCATTCCTCTCAAGACACCAAGACTTCAAAAGATAAGCAGGTCAGAGAGAAATCTGTGCATTTGTGGAATATACTGATGTGCATGGGACACATCCTGAGGCAAGTAGTGAGGCCATCCTTAGAGAAGAGGACTTGAGCTGAACTTGGAAGATTGGGTGGACTTAATTAGGTGGAACAAAAGGAAAGAGAAAGCAAGGCAGGGAAGAGAGTGAGGAGAGGTAAAGAGAAGAGAAGCAAGTCTGGCAATGACAAGGTCCATTTCTATGCAGACAATTCACATTTTACCACACACTTGGATACATGTTACTACTCATCTCTGAACCTCGGTTTTCTCATCTGTGAAGTGGGCAATGTTATGAAGAGTTTACTTTTAAAAAGTTCAACTAGAACTTCAAATTAAAAGTGATCATATATTGGCTTAAATAATAGAAAAGTATAGGTTTACAGCCTTCAGGTGTGGCTTAATCCAGGGACTTAAATGGTGTCAATAGAACTTGGTGCTATCCATCTTCAGGTTCTGTGTTATCTTTGCTAAGTTCATGTCCAGGGTCCATGTGATGGCAAGATGACAGATAGCAGCTCTCCACCCATATCTTTCTGGGTTCAAGTCCAGGATTCACTCTGATTATATTTGGTCACATGTGTGTCTATGAAGCAATCACTTTGGTCAAAGTAATAGAATTTCCTGATTGGCCAGGCATGAATTATATGTTCTATCCTTGCAACCATGAATGGAAGCCAATATGAAACCCATAGCCCAACTGTCAAGGAGCAGTGTTTTCCCAAAGGAAGTGTGATGCACTGTTCCCTTGAGAAGAGGGAATTGAGGCTAAAACAACACTCCTTTGGACCAAGACTATTTTATGTTTCTGTAGATTAACCTTTGAAGGCTGATGGATTAGGTATCATCCATCCCATATTACAGAAGTTCAGAGGGATTAAGTAACTTTCCACAAGGTCTCCCAGCTAGTAAAAGACATGACTAAAGCTCACAGTTGGTCTTTTGACTCTGAAGCCAAACCTCAGTGAAAGGATATTTCAGTCAAGTCTTCTTTCCGTAACATGATATTTTAGGATCAAGCCTGGGCCAGGCTGCTGTTATGTTGACTTTTGACTGTCTGACGGGGCCGCATATGGCTATCTTCACTTTGTCTCTCACTGGCTTTATCCTGAGAATAGACTGAATGAGCAGCCAACTCTGTGCCTGCCATTGGTCAGGAGGGATTAATGACCCTGAAAAACTGACCTGACAGGTGTGAAAGGAAAATTCCTGAATGTAAACTGGCTTTGCCACATGCAATCATTCATGAGTCAAAAGAAGAAAGATGACAAATTAGCCATTACAAAGGTAATGAATCTGGTGTGTAATGAATCAATATCTCGTAGTTGATATTGCCTAAGCATTATCAACTAAGCATTTCAGTTACATATTTCAATATGCAGTGGTTGTTAGGCTAGCAGCAGTTCAAATCTCTTATCTTTCCTAAAGATCCAATTCCAATATGCAAATGAGCCTGATATGAAAATGCTGCTCTGGGCTGTGTGGCCTCCTTGTTGCCTGGTACAAGACCTACGATGTGCCCCCATAGTCTCAGGGTGCAGTGGCAAACGGCACAGACTTTACAATCAGGTTGCAGAGCTATTATTGATCAGCTTTGTAAATTTCCTGGGCTTAAATTTGTCATCTGAAAAATGGGAATATGTAGTGGTACTTTTCTTACATGGTTGGCTATATATCCGTATTTTTCCACTCCACTGATATTTATCATTCATCTAACATGTCATGCACTGATTTAGAAGGGGTATGGAACAAGGAACATAGTCTAGCTGCTGCCTTTTTATGCATTGTGGCTTATTTAAAATGCTATTAATGCATAAATGTATACCTGAAAATCCATATTCATTAGTGAAACTTCCCAGTAAATCTAAAATTTGTTATAGTGATGTGGTATGAATGAGGGATGAGTAGTGAAATGAAAATGGATAATAGGGAAATGTGACCCAGTTCTAAGATGAGTAGAAACTAACCAAGCAAGATTAGTTCCCACTCATTTCAGGAATTAGGACTTAATCTATCAAAATGCAGATAGATGTACCTTTTCTGACACCTTTCCTTTGCAATGTGACTGCTGCTCTATTCATCAAATAGTAGAGTCTGTTTTTACACATCATGAATCTGGTTTGGTCTTGTGACTTGGTCTGATTCTCCTTCCCAGGCAAGGGACAAGACAATGGAATAAAAAAATAAGAGAAATAACAAATAATAGAAATAAATCCAGAGAGCATTAGGTAATGAGAGTCTCAAAGATAAGCTCTGTTCAAAACAATAATACTGAAAATGTTAGCAGGCAACAGGAATAGAAACTGAATAAATAGAAACTGAAATCAAACCATACTGTCACGAAATGAACAGTTTAACAGTATATTAAACACAATTGAAAAGTGAGGTGGGAAACAGGACCCATGAGAAAACCAGAATGACATCCAGAGAGACAGAAAAGTGGAGTGCAAACTCTTTGGGAGACTAGAAAGAGGAAATGCTTCCTAACCCATTTTATGAGGCCAGAGTAACCTGATATCAACACCTAACAAGGACATTACAGACAGGAAAATTACAGGCTGGTCTCTCTCATGAACATAGAAGTAAATGTCCTAAGCAAAATATTAACAAGCCTGATCAACTACTATGGAAAGGATAATACGTCACTGCTAACTTGGATCTGTTCCAGGAATTCAAGGTTGCCTTAACTTTTGAAAATCAGGCAATGTAAGTTGTTATATTAATAGAATAAATGGGGGGGAATGAGTGTCTCAATACATGTAGAAATGTGTTTAATAAAATTTAACACCCATTTATGATTAAGAACTCATAGAAAGCTTTAAATAGGATAAAATGTCACATATTTTTATCAATAGTGAAATATTAAAAACTTTTTTCCTGGGCGGGGGAAAATGACAATGATGCCCATTAGTATCACTCTGTTCCACATTGTCCAGCATGTGCTGGTCAGTGCAAAGAGGCAAGACAAATAATTATTATGTATAATGAATAAAAGAATAAAGATATTATTATTTCCAGCTAAAATAAGTACACATTTATAGAATCCAAAGGGATCTACATACTGTTAAAATGAATTTATCAAGATGGCTAGGTACAAGTATAATAGGAAAGAAATACACTATTTTCCTAAAATTATTGAAATATGAAAAATAAAAAAACTTACAAAAATAATTTTAAACTTTATAAAAGTCATTGTTAAAGATTTTATTTATTTATTTATTTTTAGAGGGGAAGGGAGAGAAAAAGGTGGGGGGAGAAACATCAATGTGAGAAAGAAACATTGATTGGCTTCCCTTTGCACATGCCCCTAGCAGAGACTGAACCTGCAACCCAGGCATGTGCCCTGACCAGGAATCAAACCAGTGACTTTTCACTTTGTGGAATGATGCCAAACCAACTCAGCCACACTGATCAAGGCTACAAAAATAATTCCTAAAATTACAAAATTATGCAAATAATTTACTTTTAAACATTTATTATTGTTGTTGTTGTTATCCTATTACAGTTGTCTTAATTTATCCCCCTTTGCCCTCCTCCTCCCAGCCTATCCCCCACTCCCACGATGAATCCCCACACTATTGTCCATGTATGTGGGTCATTCATGCATGTTCCTTATTGATCCCTTCCCACTATTTCCACTAATTATCCTTCTCCCTCAACGTCTCTGGCAGCTGTTCAGTCTGTTCTGTTTCCATGACTCTGGTTCTGCTTTGCTCGTTAGTTTATTTTATTCATTACATCCCTTTTATAGTTGAGATCATATGGTATTTGTCTTTCACTGACTGCTTATTTACTTAGCACAATAGTCTCCAGTTCCAACAATGCTGTTGCAAAAGGTAGGGATGCCTTCTTTCTTTCTGCTCTGTAGTATTCCATTGTGTAAATAGATCATGGTTTTTAATACACTCATCTACTAAATAAGTGTAATATACCATATAATGATGGACAAAAAAATCACTTGATCATATAGTAAATTCTGAAAAAGCACTTATTAAAATCCAGCACCCACTTATGATAAAAACACTCTGCAAAGTGGTAATAGAGGGAGCACACTTTAACATAATAAAGGCTTATATGAGAAGCCTACTGCCAACATAACACTAAATAAGCAAAAACTAGAAGCTTTTCCTTTAATTAGGAAGAACACAGGGGTGTCTGCTTCCACCACTCTTACTCAACATAGTACTGGAAGCTGTAGCCACAGTGATCAGACAAGAAAAAGAAATAAAAGGCATCCGAATTGGAAAGAAGAAAGTAAAACTGTCATGATTTGTAGACAAGGTGATAGTGTATAAAGAACATCCTATAGTTGCCACCAAAAAACTACTCAACCTAATGAGTGAATTTGGCAAAATAGTGGGATACAAAGTCAATATTCAGAAACTAATGCCATTTTGTATACCAACAATGAACTATTATAAAGAAAACCTAAGAAAAAATCCCATTTACTGTAGCAACAAGAAAAATAAAGTACCTAGGAATAAACTTAACCAAGGAGGTAAAAAGCCTGTACTTGAAAAACTACAGAACACTGAAGAAAGAAATTGAGGAAAGTACAAATAAATGGGAACATATACCATGTTCATAGACTGGAAGAATTAACATCATTTAAATGTCCATACTACCCTAAGCAATCTGTAGATTCAATGCAATTCCTATTAAAATACCAATGGCAAATTTCACAGATCTAGAAGAAATATTTCAAAAATCTGTATGGAACCAAAAAAGACCCCAAATAGCAATCTTGAGAAAGAAATTACAAAAATAATTTAAAATTTACCTTTTATCATTGCATTGAGAAACATCCAATACCCAGAGGGGAGAGGACAAACAATGTGCAAGACATCTACATGGAAAATTATAAAATGTTATTGAAGTTAGAGAAGATCTAAATAACTCAAAGAATACACATGTTTATAGGTCAGAATTCTCAGTCTTTACAGAGATTAGTTCTAATCTATATAGTCAATGTAACTCTCAAAATCCCAGCCATTTGGTAGGAATTGATAAAGTGATTGCAAAATTTCTATGGAAATACTAAGAGCAAAATTAAACTAAAACAATCTTGATGAAGAAAAAAGTGGGAGACTAGCTCAATAACATCAAAAGTATAATTCATAAAGTAGGATGGTTATGACACAAGAATTGTCCAATAGAACAATGGAGCAGAAAAAAAGAGCCCAGAAACAGATCTCCACATACATAGACATTTGATCTGGGACAAACCTGTAAGACAAATCAGTGAGGAAAGAACAGTTTAAAAAAGATGTGCTGAAATCAATTTGCTTTCCATATTAAAAAAAAAAAACTTTACCCCTATATCATACCATGCATAAAAATTAATTTTAGGAAGATTGGAGAAGTAAAAGTGATAAGTAAGACAATGAAACTTCTAGGACAAATATAGGAGAGTATCTTCATAACCTTGGAGTAGGAAAAGGATATTGAAACAGGACGTGAAAAGCACTAACCCTAAAAGCAGAGTGCTAAACTGCCCTTCATCAAAAGACACCCTTACAAGAATAAAAATGTAGCATGAAGAATGAGAGAAGATATTGAAAACATATAATTGACATTATATAAACTAATATATGTAAATTAATATATAACTAAATTTTAAAATAAATAAAATCACCCAACAGAAAAAATGGGCAAGAGGATTTACTACATCAAAGAGGACATCCAGGAAGTCAATAAACATACAAAAAGGTGTTCAACCTTTTTTCATAAATCGAAAAGCTATAAATTAAAATCACAATAAGATACCATGACATATCCATCAGAATGGATTAAATTAAGAAGTTGTACAATAGTAAGTGTGAGAATGAATGAGAACTAATGAGAACACTCAGGCACTGCCACTGGGAGTAAAAATTTATGCAGCAATTTTGAAAAACTCCTTGGCATTGATTACTGACCCTGAACTTGTACATTTGCCATATGACCCAATAATTTCAGCCCTAGGCATATCCTCAACAGCAGTGTGAGCAAGTGTACACCAGAGATACACACAGGAATGCTCATATAAGTGTTACTCGTATAAGTCCAGAGATAGAAACAACCCAAAAAGTCTGTCAGCATGAAGGTAGATAAGTAAATGGTGGTATATTTATAAAATGGAATGCCTGGCTTAGAACCATGATAATGAATTCAATATAGCAAGGGCAATGAATTAACCTAGATGAATATCCCAAATTGTTGAATGAAGCTGGATCCTAAAGGGTATATGCTTATGGAGCTGCTTATATAAGGCACAGGGGGAAAAACAGGTAAAACTAATGTTTAGGAATGCATGCTTAACTAATAGAACTATAAAGGAAGGCAAGAAAATAATTTCCACAAAGATCAGATCAGGGTCTCTCCTGGGGTGGGCAGGAAAGATCAGGCATAAGCCAGGCTTCTGGGGGCTTGGAATGGAGTTTTGTTGATGGGGTGATGGTTATTTGGGGTTTCACTTAGTGACAAATCACTGATTTGTGTATTTCCACTGTATACACTGTTCTGTGTGTATTATATTGTACAACATGAATGTTACAAATATGCCACCAATACAGGATGGGTGAGAACCACTATCTAACCTAAATGAAGACAAAGAAGGCAAAAAATATTTGATATCAGGACATTTCTAAACTTTTTTGCTCCTAAACCCCTCCCTAAAAGAACTTTAAAAACTTATATGTGATCTGTCACCTTTTAAATCCAACAACTAACATTTCTGAACATGTTTAAATAGTTACAGAATATTAAAACTATTAAAATTTTATAATAGAAAGGTTTTACCATTCTAAAATATATCCAATGGAATATAAATACATTAGTGATTTGAAACCCACCATTTAAAATATAAATGAACCAGGTCTTTGACTGAGAAATTTTTTATTTTTCCTTGAAATTGTATTTCATTCTCTTTCCTATGGAATTTTATACTAATGCAATATTGTTTCTATGTTTACAAGTCTCTTATTGATTACCTATCATAGTACTTGGTGACACAAATACATATATAAGCTAGAACTTAGAGTTTCTTTTATTTCCTGTGACCTTAAATTTATAAATAAAAATTTCTTTTCAGTTAAATTTTTATTATGTAGTACTAATACATAATTGTTTAAATATAAGTATATTATGCATTTTATAAAATATTATGAGACATAAAATGTGTAATTTTATTAGTAATGCATCTCTTAATAAAACGAATAGGAGTAGGTTTATGTTGCATTCATGAAAGAAGGCTTTGTGGACACAGAGTTGGAGCACTCTATGTTGTCATTTTGTTTGGAACCCTGGGACATTGCACACTTTCGGTGGTGCACTGCAGTAAGAACAGGGTTTGTGAGAGGCAGGCCTATCTTTTGTAATGGAGCAGAAGGGTGATTGCAAAAGGGTAGGTGGGAATGCAAGATCATTCTGGCTCAGAAGGCAGAAAGTTCTCTGCCTCCATAATCCTGACTGGTTCAGTGTGCTATGGTTCCTTATTCTCTTTGAAGTAACCACTGTCACTTCCCAAATATAAATCAAAACTACATCCTAAACTTTTGGGTAATATCTTTACAGGGATGCTAGCTCCATTCTGCGGGGCAAAAACAGATAAAGACCATAAAACATAAAATTACATCATGTAACATAATAACACCATATTACCAAACCATTCTTTTTCTTTGAATATGAATGAAACCCCAAATTCTTAACACTCACTAGTTTTTGAACTTCTTAAGTGGCTTCCAAATCTTTGAACTGCCAGCTCCCTGAGTAAAGATCATCACATGGCATAAGCTCAATAAATATTCACTGAATGAAAGATCCCCAGAGTTTGTTCCCCAGTTTTGGTTGCAGATGGCTCTTGATATACCCCAGAATTTGCTTCAGTCCTCACTAATGGTTTTTAATCTTTCTTGGATCAGGGATCCTATTGAAGATCTACTGAAATCTATGGGCTATTTCTCCAGAGAATGAATGCATTGGTACAAGTATGCACTCATACTACATTTCTTAAACATGGACTCATAAAACCCTTGAGCTTCAGGTAAAGAACTTTGGTTGTACTCCTTGAACAGCATAATTTGTCCTCATTGGCACTGACTACCTGGAGGGAAGTTTTAAGAGGAAGTCTAAAGTTAATGCCCTTTCCGAAGAAAGGAGAACCATGTGCCCTGGAGGAGGTCGTGACAGCCCAATGTCAGGTATTTGCCTTCATCTTCTAGGTTTACAGGCTCATTTCACAAACATATTTTGTATTTCCCCTCTCGGCTTTCCTCCAGAATTTGCCCTGAATGTCATGGGCCTTCATGGCAGGCAGTAGAGATCTCAGAGTAAGAAATAAGAATACAGTACAGGTTCCAAATCCCAGCAGAACAAACCCACTGTTGGCCCATTGCTACCTGTGTCACCTCTTACAGGTTACTTAATCTCCCATTGTCCTTTACCTCATCTGTAGAATGGGGAATATAAAAGTCATTGAAAGATACTCATCTCATAAAAAGAGTTTCTCAATGATTAAATGAGATAATGCAATTCACTTAGCACAGTGAATGCCACCCCACCTATACTTAATAAACACTCTCTATTTGCTGCTTCACCAAACACCTTTCTCTTAAAACAGAGTTTCTCATGGGGGCTTTATGTTTCCTCATCAATAATATTCAGTATGCTCCTCTTCCATGTCCTTCAATATGATGACTTTGCAATTATTAATTTTTCTCAAAATAATTTGTGCATAGTGCTGTCACATCATTACATAGCTAACCTCATTATTTAAGGTAAAAATTGTGGTAATTGAAATAATCCTCGAAATTCTTCTAGATTCCAAAGAAGGTACAGCACACATGAATTCAGGTGTCAAACAGAAACTGTAATTATTTTGTAATTCATATATGTCTGTATATCTGGTACTCAACCCTCTGCCTCCAAGAAAATACCACCTCTTAATAGGTAAATAGGGGATGGTGAAGAATTCCAAAATGCTGTCATGGTCCTGTAACATTACCTCCATTCTATTTCAATACTGAGCCTCAATAATTTTTAATGCAACTATAGAATTCTATCTGTCACTCTGCCAAGCACATACAGGTGATTATTTAAATTGAATTGACCTATTGAATTGACCTTGTCATCACAGGTTATTGAGTCTTTCATTATTGATATTTCAAAATGGTGTATTTTTAGAACTCATACTTGAGAGGTAATAGATCCAGAAAAGGATAGAAGGAACAAACATAATGAACCTAGTTCAAGAATAAATTTTGTTCATGGATATGCCAAAGGATTAATATCTTTAATGTATCAAGAGCCCAAATAGAACAAATTAAACCACTCAATGCAAAGATGTGATTGGTTAGTTCACAGAAAATGAAGTGCTGATGTGAAAAAGGATTCATCACATATTAAGTAATGAAATGTGAATTAAGTCAGTAATCTGCCATGTTGATCTACCAAATCTGCAACAGTGGAAAAGAATCATGCTACTCAAGGTAGCTGTGCTCATGGCATGTGCTTACTGGGACTGCCCTGTACTGTTGGTGGGACTGAGAAGTGGACCAGCTTTCAGAAATGTCACTACCAATGCCTTTAAACAATCATACTTTTTTGATTCAGCTAATGCACTTCTAACCTGTGGAAATAATTGGAGAAGTATACAAATATTGGAGAAGTGCACAAGGATGTTGATCACAAAGTTCTAGCCTACTGTGAACCCTATACTTTAGGGACCTCCACTGGCCCACTTCCTGCAAGCCTAGCCCTTCCTTTCAGAATGATGGAGCATTGAACCAAGGGGTTATCCCTACCTTATACCCCTCCCTCTAGACCACACTCCAGGTGTTCAGGACCTGGGAAAGATCTAGCAGTCCCAAGTCCATCTCTCAGGTGTAGACTGGGCCACCAGTGTACTCACCTGAAGGTGTAAGGGGTGGCTCTTTGCAGGCAGTGTAGACAGAATTTGAGCATGTGGGCACAGGAGGCCTCTTCTTATACATGATTAGATTGGGTTGGGAGGGGTCAGGGTCCAGCTCACCTTGTGTCACTGTGTTCCGGTATGGAACCCAAAAGGTCTGAGGAGTCTAAATTTGAATCTCACTCTCCAGGTTTATATAAAGTCATATTTATCAAGATTGGAGGATAAAACATTTTTTAAATATATTTTATTGATTATGCCATTACAGTTGTCCCATTTCCCCCCTTCATTCCCCTTCACCCTGCACACCCCCTCCCACCCACACTCCCCCTCTTTAGTTCATGTCCCTGTGTCATAAGTTCTTTAGCTTCTACATTTCCCACACTACTCTTGCCCACTCCCTTTCTATTTTCTCCCCACCGTCTATGCTGCTTATTCTCTGTACCTTCTCCCCCTCTCTCCTCCTCCCACTCCCCTGTTGCTAACCCTCCACATGATCTCCATTTCTGTGGCTCCTCTCCTGTTTAGGTGTCTGCTTAGTCTGCTTTTGTTTTTGGTGTGGACGTTAATAACTGTGAGTTTGCTATCCTTTCACTGTTCACGTTTTTTTTTCTTAGATAAGTCCCTTTAACATTTCATATAATAAGGGCTTGGTGATGATGAACTCCTTTAACTTGACCTTATCTGAGAAGCACTTTATCTGCCCTTCCATTCTGAATGAAAGCTTTGCTAGATAGAGCAATCTTGGATGGAGGTCCTTGCCTTTCATGACTTGGAATACTTCTTTACAGCCCATCTTACCTGTAAGGTCTCTTTTGAAAAATCAGCTGACAGTCTGATGAAAACTTCTTTGTAGGTAACTGTCCCCTTATCTCTTGCTGCTTCTAGAATTCTCTCCTTCATTTTAATCTTGGCTAATGTAATTATGATGTGCCTTGGTGTGTTCCTACTTGGGTCCACCTTCTTTGGGACTCTCTGAGTTTCCTGGACTTCTTGGAAGTCTATTTCCTTTGCCAGGTTGGGGAAGTTCTCCTTTATTATTCATTCAAATAACTTTTCCACTCGTTGCTTGTCCTCTTCCCCTTCTGGTACCCCTATAATTCAGAGGTTGGAACGTTTAAAGATGTCCTGGAGGTTTCTCAGCCTCTCCTCATTTTTTTTTTGAATTCTTCTTTCTTCATTCTTTTCTGTTTGGTTGTTTCTTTCTTCCTTCTTGTCCACTCCATTGATTTGAGTCCCAGTTTTCTTCCCATCCCTATTGGTTCCCTGTGCATTTTCCTTCATTTCACTTATCAATGCCTTCATTTATTCATCTAATTTGCAACCAAAACCAACCAATTCTGTGACCATCCTGATCATCAGTGTCTTGAACAGTGTATCTGATAGGTTGGCTACCTCTTGGTCGTTTAAAA